>CAJNDV010031906.1:15402-44765 GCA_905221635.1 Symbiodinium sp. CCMP2456 | reverse complement strand
GCGGAAACGAACCGCGGCCATCCTGCTATAAATGCAACGACAGTTTGAGTGTCATCGCAGAAAGTGCAGATGGGGGCGAGACCCACATCAGCATCCAAACGAAGGCAATAAGGTGGTCTTACGACGGCCCGCGTTTTGTCTCAGAACCTCTTGGCAAATGTCGCAGCTGGAACTCAATAAAGTCTGATACCCAACTAGGACTAGAAGTGACCCTAGCTAGCACCAAACATGAAGGCCCACTGGGCTCTGGACCCTGCCAGCACCTGACAGCCTGTACCGGGCTTGATCTCCATCTCCGCCTCCATACCAAAGAGCAAGGCAAGGCTTGCCGGCAGACTATTTTTCTGTGTGACTTTGAGTAACCCTAACCCCCCAGGTACCTACTATATAAGGCCTTAGGGGCTGTAGTACCTCATATCGTAGGTACCTGGGGGGTTAGAGTAAGGCTATCGACATGCTGTTAACGAATAACCGCTGCCCAAGGTATATATATATATATATGTATGATTGCTGAGATGTTTAAATCTGCGGTTGACAACCAAATGCGGGAAGCCCTGTTCAATCTGGACACCGGGGTTGGAGGTGAACACTATCTGTTGCTTTCCTAGCAAACTACTCCAAAGCACACCGGTGGTTTGCGCTTGAAGTCTCCATCCGCGCTTTCTCCTGTCTTGCTTTCACGGAGCTGCTGGGGACGAGGCATGCAGCTCTGTGCGCTGACTATGCCTGCAACCCTAAGCACTGCTGAAGCCGGGCGCCATGAACAGACTGTACCGACATGGACATGGAACGTAATGAGGACTGTAGCTTACACCCCAAATTTAAAGATGCAAGAACGGTCTTTGCGGCCTTTGTGATCGCGGACTTTGTGTCCTGCTTTGGCAGCTATTCATGCAGCTCGGCTTCGATGGCTGGCCAAGCTGGATCCGCCATTACGCTCACAACCTCTACACGGTCTGCTGATGCTTACACTTCCACTGACATGGACCCTGCAGTTACTCTCCAGCTACTGTCGGTACCAGCCGTGCTGTTGCTGTGACATGCTTTGCAACAGAGGCCCACCAGCAGCTGAGCATGTCCTCCAAGGCGCACAGTGTGCTGCCGGCACTGCCCGTGGGGTAGGGCGCCTGCGCCCACAAGACATTTTCGGCGAGTCGAACACATCACGGTGCACAAAGCTTCTCGCGATAATGAGCTACACCAGTATATTTGAAAAGTCCAGAGTAGAAGAAAATATAAACATAGTGTTTCGAGACGGCATAGCAGTATTAGGGCCCCAAAAAAGCACATAAGCAAAAAATGGGTTCCGGATATCCCATATAAATCCCCTTATAATGAAGCCCAATAAGGTAGGGATATCCCTGTAAACAGCTTATGCTTATGTGCTTTTTGGGTCCCTAAAGTATGTAGCAGTATTCATGACCGCTACCCTGTAACGAAAACGTCATGAAAAATTATGGTGCGTCGTGCCTGCTCTCCTTGCAGATTCATCTTCACCAGCCGGACTCCCGGCTGAGGCTGGCGGAAGCAGCAAAAGGGTTTTGTCGTGGAGCGAGGTCAGGGGCGCAATCGGTAAGTGACCGTTTCTGTCGTGGAGATCGGACCAGCACCATTCATGCAACATGTAAATCCACTTGGCAGCTTCGTGAGATGACAAGCATCGCACTTCACATCCCTGAGACCCGGAGAATCTGCAGTCTGTCGGCCCGCGCCTGCCACATCACCATGCCAGTCCTGGACAAGGGATGACAAGGGATAGCTATCTGGCGGCTCTGAAGTTCCTTTCAGCCCGTGGCGGGCATGTCTTGCCTGCAAGGAGACCCTAAGAAGGCGCACGTTTGCTACTTTTTTCGGGCATAGCTCCTCGGCGGGCCGCCATGGACGCCAGGGCCCGGTGTGGGAAACATCCCGGAGGACCTGACAGTCTGACGGTGAGTTCAGAGAAGAAAGGGAGATGATGATGACAGCTACAGCTACAAGTAATAAAGCTCTGTGGCGGCTTTCTCCTGCTAGCGGCTGACTGTGCTCAATGGGCCGCGGACATGTCTGTGTCGCAGGCACAGACAAAATGTCCCCACCCGCTTCTTGCTCCAACGCTGCACATGTCATGCCCATGCTCAATCTCCTAAACCCTAAACCCTAAACCCTAACCGGAACAAATGGGACCTTCAGACACTCACGTCTCCGAAGCAAGCAGGCGACACACGCAATGTCGTGCAACTGGCGCAGGGTCGCAGCGGACGTCGGCAGTGCCCAGCTTTTTGCAGCATCCAAAACCGACATCCAAGATTTCTACCGCACATAAACCATCGCACTGCCTGAGTGAAAAAATCATCTTCAGGGGCTTGCGCTTGCCACTGTCGAGGTGTCAAGTTCCATTGATGTGAACTACCTGCGAGAAGGCGTATGTCTGTCGAGTAGACTTCATGGTGAAAGCTCTTGTCAGAGGATGCTTTGCTAGGTATCTTCGAGCTGCTGAGTCTGTTCTGGCGTCCATCGCCCCTTAAGTAGTGGGGAAAGGTTACTGCCACCGCCCTCTCGTCACTTTGGCACCGGGTTCGTCTTGTAGCCACTCTGGCCGTACGCCTCAGTAGCAAAACCCAGAAGTTCGGTGTTTCGTTTGTGCGACTCCAGTCCGAAAGGTCTTAGCAGTTTTGCTAACAGACGGAGAATGGAAAGATCTGGGTAGATCGACCTGAAACCGATAATGTACTTGGTAAAGCAACTCTAAATTTGGAACCTCCCAAAGCTTAGGCTTCGACCACAAACCTTGAAAAAGGCCGAGAACTGCAAACCGCGCACGAAGATTGACTATGCATGTTGGTGAGGTCTTGTAACTTACGCAACCTCGTGGTTAGCTGTTGCGACATGGTACCGTTCTCAGTCATCTATGGGCCTATCCTATGGGTTGAAGTCGCGAAGGACAGATGTACTGAGTGCGCTGCAAGGGCGGCATCCGACGCAGCGTTGGTGTCCCGCAAGGTTCCGTAGTACCTGCAGAACTCGTCGCTGTTCTTCCGGCCGAAAACGTCGCGGCTCTCAGTTCTGGCAGAGGCGATCCCGGGGCACATCGTGACGATCTTGAAGCCCACGCCGAACATCACCAAAGGCGCCCACGCGCCCATCTTGCCGGCGCGGTGGGCGTAGAAGTACCTAGCTTCTTAGCGTTTCGCCAGGGACGACGGCACTGCGCAAACTTAGGGGTCTCAGTTTTCGTGGGGTCCTTATCATGAATAAGGGTGCCACTGTTCAGAGTGTATAACACAAGGGTTCCGTACATTCTGAAACTCCCGATCGCACCGAGGAGACCAACTTCAGTTTACTGCCTCCCTCCAGTGCCCTAAACCCTAATTTGCCGAAACTCCCGGATGCCCCAAGGCATCTATCAAGTCCCTCCTGGGCTCTTGTGGTCGAATACCGTGCAAACTGCTGCCGAGGTCCGAATCATTCATACATATGGGGGTTTCCCAAAATAGGGGACCCTAATATAGCACCCCATATAGTAGGATCCTTATTATAAGGGCCCCAAAATAAGGTACCCCCAATTTTCGGAAACTCCCATATATGCGGATTATGAATGTATATAAAGTTCGAGGTATACACGCATATCCTTATTCTCGTCACGGCACTACTTACCATGATATAGGGAATTGGGCATTACAAGTAGCTCCGAGCTGTGGCCAACAGAGCACACCGCATGTTTCGGCTTGGACCTGCATGTTGCGATGCAAGAACCTTGAACAACACTCTTGATACCCCTTACGATCCCTTGCGGACCTGCCGAACTGGCGGTGGAACGCGTGCCCGTACCAATTCTGGAATTTGGCGTGGATCTCGGGGTACGGAAGGTCCTCGCAAGTGGAAGCAAGCTCCTAGCTGCAAAACTAGGGTCCGAACTATGCGAGAGCTTTAGAAGTATGCACGATCGGACAAGCGTACATACATGCGTACATACATACACAAGTACATACATACATACATACATACATACATACATACATACATACATACAGACAGACAGACAGACAGACAGACAGACAGACAGTCAGACATGCATACTGAAAACACGTGTAAATAAATGAATGTATGTGTATATATATATATAGAGATATACACAGGTACATACATAAAGAGCAAAACCCCGGCTGAGCCATACTCCAGGCCGAATAGCATAGGGTACTCAGCAGGAGCATCATAGCAGTCGTAGCACACTCCACATGTCACATGCATGAAGACAAGTTCTACTAGATTTTGCACTCACTCAGTCCTTGTTTGCCCTCCAGATGGAGGTCCAGAACTGGCAGAGGCCCAGAACGCTGTGGAGGCTTCAAGTTTACGTCTTCGGGCTTGTGGTCGCTTCCTTCAAGGGACCTTTCCGCGGCTTCGTGCTCTGCTTGGTTTGGGGCTTCTGCATGTAAGAAGACGATGCTTTGGAATTTCACAAGAATCTGTAGCATTCCTGCTGGCAGCCGACATTCCTGAATGTGCTTGCTGCTGCCAAGCCCTACCAGACCATCGTATCAGAAACACGATGCAGGTAACTGAAAACTGAGATAACATAAGGTGGGATGGTGGATGGAGCTGCATGCAGACTGCGCAAGAACGAGCACAAGACAGAGCGCAGGCACCTTGATGCCTACAGGATGCGGTGCCAAAGACATCGACATCTTCTCGCGAAGCCTGGTGAGGAGTCTTGGCATTTGGCCACGATGTAGCTTCAAGCTGCTGCTGCCAGTTTGCGGGCCCCCACGGTTGTGCATTCTTGCCTTAGAGAAACATTCCTAGCCTTCAGTGGAGAAGATGACAATCTCAACATATCTCAAAATGTAACTGTCCAAGGACCATGTTCAGGAGATGCTGACTCCTGCACCACGGTTTACCTTCGGTTGGTGGAAGTGCCTAGAGCAGGACTTGTGCTTTGCAGGCAGCCATCTGGACCCCACTCGCGAATCTCCACATGCGACGGCCACTGCTGGGGCATGTTCTTAGGTTTTCCGCTTCGGGTACCTGTCGAAACATATTCATGCCAGCAGAAGAGACCCTCAAAGGCTCCCGAATCCGGAAGGCCCTGAGGCAAAGCTCGATCCCCGCAATGGTTCACTTCGACGCGTTCACCCAGCCTCTGCCGGAACCACCCCCAAACAGCTATCAAGCCTGCACTCTAAGCCTCGGCCCAGGGGAGGGGCAGCACGTTGGCAAGGAGTCGTGGAGGCTTTCTGAGCCAAGGTGCGGAGGTCGCAGTGCCAAGAGACCAACATTACATGAGTGTGAAGCAAGACCAGGAGACCCCCCTTTGCGAGCAGCATCGAGCAGCTACACAAAGTCGCAATTCTCCCCCACCCCTCACCACCTCAACTTATATCACAGACCCCCTCCAAGAACACCGCCCCTCCCCAAAGAACACAATTAATCTTTATTAGTCTTTATTATGTTGGCTTATGTTGGGTGATGGTTACTGCTTATTTCTGCCTATTCCATGTTTATTTGGCTATTATTTCAGTCTTATTTGCGTCTTATTTCGGTCTTATTTTCCCAAAAGCGTTTGTTGACTCCTTGGCAAACAAACAAGCCCAAACCCGCTTTACGTTGCCAGCCTCGAACCTTGTGACATAACACCAGACAAATTGAGAACTGAACATAACTCGCAAACACTGGCTCAAGGCTGCGCAATCGCAGGACATCGTCTTCGACAGTTCAGGTACCCTGAATCAGACTATGTGTATCAATCCCTCATGCCCTTTCAATTATTTGACTACGCTAAACCAGCAACCTGCCCAATGCATGTGTGCTTACATGTATGTACATGCATACCCACGCATGTCCATGTATGCGTGTGTGTGTATACATGCGTTCATGTACATATAGAGGTATATACCCATACTCACATGTGTAGCTATACATGTATACATAGTACGGCATAGTATACGTATACATGCAGTCACGCAGTCAACCAAACGATGCATACACATCATATACGTGTGTATATACATGCATGCAATTGCACAAATGTATGCACAGCTGAGATCGAGCATGGCAAAAAACAACACAGCATAGCACAAAAGAGCATTCTATGATATCGTGCTCTATTGCATTACACCATACTGTATAACAATACAATAAACTGTATCATGTTACCTTGTGTTATATTGTATTCCAGTTGCTTCTATTCAAGTATATTCCACTATAATTACTGTGCTGTACGATACAATACACTACACCACAATACTCTACTCTACTCTTCTTTACTCTACTCTACCATATCAACTTACAGTGTAGTACACCCGCATTCGATTATCTCATAATATACTGTACTACTATGTTGCTTTATCTAATCTTGGAACTAATATAACATGACAACTTAATACAAGAATGTATGCTACATAATTACATCATATTATATTTATACCTTCCTGCACTCACAGACTTGCTGCATGCAGCTTACATACCAGGACAGATCAATCTTGAACAGTTTTCATTAATGTAAAACCGTTTCAGGGCCTCTCACATGCCGTCCAGCATTCCCAAGAGCTTACACCACGAAACTCCTGCTGCTTTTGATGCAGAAGGCAACTCGAGACGAACTTTCTGGCCTTGGATGCCTTCTTAGCATCCAGCTGCGACCCGGCGCAGAAGCGTCCGATTAAACGCACTGACCCTCAGCTTTGGGGCAGCTCGCGCTTTGCGTTGCCCAGGCGCATCTTTCTAAACGGAAGCCCTTAAGCACCGGGCACGAACTAGCATCACGGCCAAACGGCCCAAATCCACTGGCGGCGAGATGCGCTGCTATTCAGGTGGAGGGCCTTGCCGACCAACATGTGGCTACCAGCTGTTGGTTTCACAGATGCCGGCAACAGGCAAACAACCTTTGGCACTTACTGTAGGATGAGCCCAGAAAGCTATGTCCGCACCTAGTTGCATACAAGTGCGATCATTCTGGTCAGCTAAAGGTGATGGTGGCTCTTCAGCCTCAAGGCCCCGGGACTGAAATTCGGACTTCAAGGGGGTAACTAAAGCGAAGCTGAAAAGCCACAGTAGGGCATGCAAGCTTGCTGAGCTTCACGTGAGTTGAGGGCTAAGGTGTGCTCGGCCGCCACCGGAAGCCCTACAGCTGACCTACAACTTTTATAGGCCCATCATTGACTCTGAACTTGCCAACCTTCAGGAGGCAGGGTGAAACTTTGAGCAAGGAGTATGCGCCGCCGGGTCGGTCCATGGCACCTCGGAACAGAAGCTCGTGGGTGCTGTCGCTGCCCGACATATACAGTTCGTCCCACCCTCATGGTGAGACAGGGCCGAGGGTTTCGGGTAGCTGCACCAACAAACAGTTGCTTGCATTGTCCTGTTGTTCTGCTTCGCGCAACTGTCTGCAGAGTCATAGCAGCAGCATCCGAGGCAACAGGACAGTTGCTGTTGTTGCTGCTACTGCTCCTTCCCCTCCCACCACACCGCGACGAGGATGACGACGAGTACTGACAGTTACTAGCACTAGTAGCACCACTGCACCTGCCACTGGAACGGTTCCAGCTACTGCAACGGCCAACCACGTTGCTATGACCTCAGGCTCATGGTTGGTGCGTGTATCTGCCCAGCTCCTGCAACGGATGCAGTGGATACCGATGGCTTTTTCGACCTGATGCTCGTCACGCCGAAACAGTGAGCGAAACATCAAATGCATATCAACTTTACAGGCTTAGCGACCTTAGGTCAGCTCACCAGCTCCGGTCCTTCCCTTGACGCCCTACGCCGATTCCCGCGGGCACAAGCCAGCCCATGGGAACGGGCGGGGGCTGGACTATACGGTGACATCGGAGTCGGAGCTGACATTCGCTGCGCCATTGTCAAGGCTGCCAGCTGTGACAGGCGCCTCGTCAAGATGTTCATAACTCATAATTAATTGATCATGCTTGCGAAGCTGACCCAGGCCGAAAATCCTTGCTGTACAGAATAAGGAGGCCTGGATCGCATTCATCACGTCACGACCTTGCGCCGTGACGACCCGCAAAAGTGACCTTACGCAAAACTTGCGAAGCGATGCATGCGATCTATCGCCTCACGTCCCCGGACTGACTGCCCTGCTCAGGCGGCCTTCCGCAAAGCTGGCATAGTATGGGCCATGTCGACAAACGATTCCGCCCCTGCACTCCCTGCGTCCATAGTGGTACCACCAACCACCTCGACAGTAAGAGCCGTAGCGGCACACCAAAAGGTTTGCAACTGCACTCGTGGTGTTGCTGCTGTCCTGCATCATTGTGGTGAAGTTTGACCCAGTGTCGGAGGCATCGACCTCTGAACCAACGTTCATGATCTCCTTGAAGCCGGACTTGCACACGAGAGCTCCACTGCACTTGCGGACACCATTGATCCACAACCACGTGCCGTGGCAAACAACTCCGAAGCGGCAGGAAATCAAGTTGCTGAAGCCATGCGACTCGTTCACAGGATCATACGTGGGCTCCANNGCTGGCATAGTATGGGCCATGTCGACAAACGATTCCGCCCCTGCACTCCCTGCGCCCATAGTGGTACCACCAACCACCTCGACAGTAAGAGCCGTAGCGGCACACCAAAAGGTTTGCAACTGCACTCGTGGTGTTGGCACCGTCTGTTATCTCCGAGGCACCATTGCTCCCTCCCAAGCTTGCATCTTCAGTGCCGTCCGTCCGGCATACAAGTGTGCCCTCACACGTGCGCTTGCCATCCCTCCAAATCTCCTTGCCGTGGCAGAGCACGCCATAGCGGCAAGAGATTAGGTTCTGCACGGCCCACGACTCATTTGTCGGGTCGAAGACTGTGGCTGTCCCTTCCGGATCAGCCGCAGATTTGTGCAAGGTCCCACGCAGGCTCTGTCCGCGGACTCCGAGCAATGGGCACAAGGCTGCAAGAACCCAGAAGGGCGACATGCTCTGAAAAGCACAGAGTGTGTTACTGGCTCACTTCTACAGGCTGTCACGGCTGTCACTGCCAAACAGCACCGGAAGGCCGCTAGATATAGACTCTCTGATCTGCACAACGGCAAGAGCTGATGCGCAAACCCTCTTGCAACCACACTTCCGCAGCACCTCGCGAATCAAGTCTGCTGTACCAGTTCAGGCTGACATGCAAGCGCCCATTTCGGACCAAATCTTGCAGTTCAACCCCACCAGGAGTTTTAGCTGCTGATAAAGCCAGTCTATGACCCACCACTGCAACACCCGGGTTCATCCTCCAGCCGACGCCGTCCAGCAAATTCTGGAAGCCTAGTGAACCGACCCACGCAACTTCAGGCTGGCCTCCAAGCCCGGCTCATCAAAGCGTCAGCTGTTCGAGCGCCTGAGGCTGAGACTTGAGCTTGAAGACGTCACGAGGTTTCATGGCTTCGGGCAGAGAGCTATTTGGGGGTTCTCTGCGAATGCCAGGCTTGAGGAGTATGGGCGCCGGGCTGAGTGCCTGGAATGCAGAGTGAACGGGCTTATAGGGTCTGGGGGTTCCGGGTCTTGGGCTCAATTTCAGTAGAAGCCGCGGGATCAGTGGCAAGCTGATGCAAGCGGAATCACGAAGCGCAGAAATGAAGTCCACCGTTCCTATCTGCTTTGCAGTTCTCGTGACGACGTATGACTCCAAGCCAGAGATCGAATCTCGATGTGTTCCATACGTATGACAGTGCCAAAGCAGCACTGCAAATACACGAATGTTGGAATTGCAACCATGACAACAATGCAAAGAGCACTGGTAGTGGGAATATACTCACCGCGAGGGCGAAACTCTAGAATGGCAGAGCAAGGATGCCGTGACATGCTGCAACTACACCGGATACGGCGCTTCCGGGGCCTTCTTTCGTAGCCGTCGTAGCCGGGGAAGGCATTGGGACGGCCTTTGGTCCAGAGTCTTACACAACTCTCTCCATATACCTTAAATCATATTCCTTAGTTAAGGGGTATTCCTGGATTCTGGCACATGGTTATCCGCCAGCCGGATGCCTGAAAAGTAGCAAGGGGAATGAAGGGCCACGACCCCTCAACGTCCTGTCGAAGCATCGACCCGCTGAAAGGCCCAATTTGACGATGTCTCGTTCGACATCTCCACCCCGGCTCTCTCTAAGACTCCAAGCCGCCTTGTGGCCACTGCAAAGGAGTCGGTCGGCATGCCCCTCTTCCTCAGGATCGGGAGAGTATCAGTATCTGTGATTCAGGACCTGTGCTTTGGATCCAGCTCGACTGCTGGCTCTTGGCCATAAGAAGAATACGTTCTGATGTTCTGCAGGAGTAACGAACAAGACTTATATCAAGATGTTACTGCCTGGCCCATGGCCCGTAGCAGAAAGCACAAAAGGTCGCAGCTCAGGCTTCAGCGATAGATGGCCGAAAGCATGGCGATGGGGGTCTTCAGCGGCACGGTGCATGCAAAAACACTTTCCCAGCTTGCATTGCCAAGGATGACACGACAGGGCACAAGTTTGATTCCAGCTCACAGGCAGAATAGCAGAGTATGATCAAACGGTGTGGAAGCTGACCGCTCCACCCTCATTTTCCAGGACAACCCTTTACGCTCACTACTGCTGCTTCGCGCGATAGCCGCATTCATCGAAATCCCACAAACCCGAGAGCCCAAATTCCCTGGATGGTGCCAGTTGCAGCAGTCCTCGGGCATGTCTTCCAGGCCAGGCTTGCTGCCAAACCTGGGTGATGGGATGGCTACCTGATACACCACCACCACTGAATCACTACCTGCCACTACCTGCTTCTCAACTGCTACAGCCACAGCGCGAAATACCGACCAGGTCTTCCCGGACGACCATCGGCAAGAGCTCGACATTGTTGTACGCTGAAGCGCGATGCTATGCTCAGGCGACAAGATCGTGGTGAAAGCGCGACAGCGAGAGGCCACAATGCAAGGCCGTCGTCAGACGCTGAAAAGTCTCTCAAACACAAGACTATTGAGCCAGACCGACGTGTCGTGCAGAAGGCGAGCTTGAAAAGAGCCGACTTCCGCGCAGTTGCAACGCTGCGTCTCAAGATGCCCTATAGTCCGGTGAACGGGCTGCAGAGTTGTGAGTTGTGTGACTTGGCATTGGGTTCGGAGACTCTTCTCTCAAGGCACCTCCTGTCGCAAGGCCGATTTCCTGAGTGCTGTGCTGAGCAGCCGCCTCAACCTGCGCAAGATGCCCAGAAAAGCTTTTAATTGGGCAGACGATTCAGGACATTAGGATTCGCCAACCCTCCCCACCCTGGTAGGCAGCTTCCTGGAAAAATGCGCGAGTCTTTTGCAGGCTCAATGATGAAGCCGGGCGGTGAAGAGCCTAGCTTGTCAGTGGCCCCTTGCAGCGAGAGAACGACCTCTTCGCTCAGAAACTGTCGTGGCCATGGCTCGGGATATCCGGCAAGATGCATGCACCTGCTCACCGAAGTTCCTGCCGAGGTGACGTCAGCGAAGCTCAAGCAAACAAAAGCAGAGACACGAAGATGTGCTTGCAGATGCATGTGTTTATACAGTTTCCATCCATATGTACGGATCCATTACTGTTTGCGTGCGTGTATCCATACGCAGCTCCTTTGGCGCACGGCCATATGGTCTGTGTGTGCGCGCGTCTTGTTACGAATGCATGTATGAGCAAGGTTGTATGCGATATCGTGAATGCATTTTGGGGATGCATAAGAAAACAGGACTGGTATATAAGTGGTTGCTTGAGGTGTCCCTTTGCAAGCTAGGAACAAGCACCCTAGAGTATATGTGTATGGATGTGTATGGCAGGCATGTTCAATTTTTAGACAGTAGTCTATACAATAATTGTCTATGTCTGAACGTATGTACATAAGCGCCAAACACGCCGCACCTCCCTGCGTGTAGGGATTTATGGTTGTGTGCCTCCGTCTGCCTGTCTGTCTGCCTCCGTCTCTCTGCCTGCCTCCATCTATATCATGTGCCTGTATGTATGCTGGAATGTGCGCCTAACGACATTTTTGGGGCACCGAGCTCCTTGGGGAGAAAGCCGTTCAAATCTGCGGCTGAAGGCCAAGACTTTCGCAGCCTGGCACTATCAGCGAGGACAAGCACGCATGCTCGGTGACACTTTTCAACTTTCCGGAATGTGCAGAGATGATAAAGCCTGTAGATCGCAACGAAACAGGGAATGGTCTCCATGTACATCACAAAAAACAAGCGTGAAATTCAGACATAGCCAGACCCTCAAAACACCCGTGCGAGGCTCCCAAAAACAAGTCGGGGCTGCAAAGGCAAAAACTCCGACGACATCACCACCGAGAGCCTGCGGACGTAGACTCGGCAAGTCTAGCAAATGTGCTTTTGGAGAGCTGCACTCTGCCTCCGCTGTCTGTTCAGCTGTGTGGGGCCCGGCAGCGTAACGATGAAGAGACAAAATTACAGTAAAATACGGTACCAAAAGTATCGTATATAGTATTCTATAATACGCATAATATGGAGGCCGCAACGACGACTGAGCCGGGTCTCGTGCCTGGGCACCTCGTCGCATAGGTCTGGATAGACCTCTGGAGTTGATTTCGCTACGGGTTCAGGCGGCGAAGTTCATCTAGAATCTGCCTTCCCAACTGGGAGTTTCCGAAAATAGGGGACCCTACTATAGTACCCTAAATAATAGGATCCTTATAAGGACCCCAAAATAAGGTACCCTAATTTCTGGAAACTCCCAACTGAGCGCCCCAGCTTCCCGGAAGAAGATGCTGGTGCCGCGGACACACTCGTCGTGATGGAACCTGGCTCATCACACCTTGAAACAAACCATAACCTCCAAAAGCATCAGAAGTTTTGCAGGCTTGCCACGGCCTCCACATTGTACTATGTTGTACTATACTATATGATGCTAGACTATATTTTACTTTGCTATACTATAGTCTAATATGCAAATCGAAACTGCCAGCCCGAGACTGCGCTGAAGCGAAAACCAGGGCGGCAGGGCGCGCTGTCCTGGCGCTGCGCTTTAATTTTCCCCGACAGCCGAACGGGTGAGGCGTCGGAATACTCGGGTTTGGGAGGGCCCAAGATAGGCTGGACACCCAGGCTGCAACAGGCGACTCCAAATTGGAATTGCAAAGATCTTGTGGGGCTTGAAATCTGCCTCTATATGTCTCTATCTCTGTCGCTCTCTCGATGCTTTTGCTGTAATTCTCAATAGCTCCAAAAAAGAATGCCAAATGACTGACACTGCCCACTGCGTCTGCGGATTTCCAGATGTGCTGTTTGGAGCATGCTTGTCTGTTTATGCCTGGTAGGGGGATACTGCACGGCTTCTTCTGTTGCGAACTGTCTGACAGGCATCGGCATTGCATCAAGACAGTTGAATACAGGTACATTCTGGTTGCAAAACCGCAACCCACACGCGCCGCTGCGCAAGCACCACACCCAGTTTTTGCTCCAACCCCCCTTGCACAGCAACCCTAAACCCACAACAATCGAGCATCGCCCCAAGCCTCACCGAGACTCAGCCTCACGAGGACGGCAAAGGAAGCGCGTCTCGCCGGGCCGGAAGCATCCTCGGGGTCAGTCTACGCAGTTTGGCGATCGGCAGACCCGATAACATACGATATCAGTGCCACATGCAATGAGGTACCCAACCATCGCTAAGGACTCTTGAGTCTTGAGCTCAATCGAGAGTCTTGGAGACACTGAACCTTTCACCGGCCTCGGCAACTCGGGTGATCATGTCGGAGAACTCCACAGCCTTTTGCGTCTCTGTCTCACATTCGGCTGACGCTTCGGGCAGTCTGACAACAAGTAAGCAGTGTGCCTGGAGCTTCCTAGGCACGCAAGCAGCCTTTAGCCTGGCCACGGCCTGTCAGGCACAAGGCTTGGGGCTGTTTCATGTCAGAGGGCTTGAAGTGGTGCAAGATTGCTCATGCTCTTTCTGGTGACTGCCCATGTTGTCTGCCACTGACATTGAGCGATCCATCTTTGTCTGGTCCTTCGCATCCTGCCCAGCCTACATCTCCACATCTGCGTTGCCTGCTCCCGCTCCTCCTCCTCCTCCTCAGCATCCTCACCCTCACTCATCGTACTATGTAGCCATCGTCACTGATATCGTCAACGGAAACCCTTCGAACAACAAAGAGGGTTATCGCACGACTCTAGCTGTTATCGAAGAAACACGTTGCACGTTGGCGGCCAGATCGGCAGTCAATCAAACGGAACCTGGAAATTCCACGTAACATTATAAGGCCTTGCCTTTACTGTTAAACCATTGGAAGCAGATGCTGCAACGTATCCATGGTTTCCATCCAATCGGAGCAAATGCCGGTCCCACGGACCACAAGGGCACTTGAGCTGTGGGCCTTCTTTGCATCACGATCAGCGCGGAGATCCCGTAAGGTGCCCTGTCCATTCTCAAGGGCTGGAGGAATCATTTGCCGATGGAGTCTGGTCAGCTTCGATACTCCAAACCCGTCACTGAGGCCCTGGGCAGTGAGGAGCCACCGGAAAGCTGTCAGGTCGAAAGGCACCGCCTTGGCACCTCAAAGCCGAGCAGCGCAGCACATGCCCCTAACTCGATCGATCCTTTGGGACTCCGTTCTCAGCTTACGGCATGGCTGGGCAGTGGTGACAGACGACTCCACCGGCAAGGGCTTCGCTGCATTCAGGCCTCCAGCGAGTCTCAGTTCGACCGGATCTGAGGTGAGGCTCTGGAGTATCTGAACGACAGGGTATGTGTCCAGAACCGTTCTGCCTGAGCCAAGCTGATACTAATAACTGGTGTAATCGAAATCGTTGTAACCCTGGGAAGTGGCCCTGCGCAGGTACAGCTGCATGCTGGGAGTCTCGCGAGGTGCAGGCGGAGGGCTCCGTGCCTGCGATCTTCAGCTGGGAGCCCCCAATCCCGACCATGTATGTATGTACGTACGGTATACATGCATACATACATGCATGCATACATACGTACATACATATGCATAGGAAACATGTACGTACTTACGTGGGGAGATGGTTCTACATATCTGGGTATCTGCCATATGCACATTGAACAACACAGAAACACAAACAGATACACAGATAGATACATCGACAGAGCGATAGATAAACACACGGATAAAGAGAGGGTGCTTCTGAACAGGTCCAGTCTGTCGGCGCCTCCTTGCTGAGCTGCTTCGGGGGCCTTGGCGAATCAGGCATGTATATACGTACGTTCAAAACTTGCTTTACATTGATCGTATGGTTAAACATACCATATATATATATACACATCTAAATATATATATATATATATATATATATGCACACATCAGCACCATGTGCTAATATGCCCTAAAGTCTATACCCTAAACACAAGCTTGGCTTGCGAACCCTGATCCTTTGAGCCCTGGGTCCTAACAGCAACCCTGGGACGACAGTTCCAGATGCAGAAGAAGTAAGTGGCAGTTATAAAAAAGTTGCAGACCTCGGCCTTACCTACTCCACCTCGCCGGAGCACCGCTTTGAAGCAAGAACTGCTGGACTCCGAGGCCTCATGAACAATGCCATCCTCAACGAGTGAGGATGAAAGCAAACTCGACATTGACTCTAGAACACATAACAATAAGAACGGCGACACTGCTGGTACAGTACGGGTATCGCACTTCTTGCAATTGTTCTTCATGTCTCTAGGGCTGCCCCCTCTCTCTTTATCGCACTCTGTCGCAACTTATCGGCGCACTTCGTCCCAAACCCATGGTCAACACTCCAAACCCTGAAACCTACACTAAACCCTTAACCAAACCCTAAAAAATCTTGAAGCCTAAACCCCAAAAAACCCGAAAGCTTAAAAACCCAAAGAGCCTGAAGCTCTTGCTCGGGCCGCGCCTCGCCAACTCCCAGCCTGAAGCTCGCAGCTCCAGCAGGTCCCTTAACCTCTGCTATTAGGGTTTAGGGTTTAGGGTTTCTGCTATAAACGGGGGTTTCTAAAAGGGCTTCTATGAGGCTTACTGGAAGGGTAATCTGAGGGTTTCTAGAAAGGGTGCTCTTCAAGGTTTCTGTGAGAGCTCTATATACAGGTTACTATAAGTGAAGAAAGTCCTTAATTAAATCGCTGAAGTCAGAACTAGTCAGGACTTACGATCTCGTGCGCGGGTATTTTCTATGATCAAAGGCAAGCCTCCTTGTTGCGTGCCTTAAGTCGCCATGCGTAGTAAGGTCAAGCATGAATGTTTCAGTTTCAGTTTTGGAATGCATTAAAGTCAACTTGACGAATGCATACTCGCTGGACTTGGACTGAAGGCCTCACTTTACAGGGCACAGTAGTAGTACCAGCAGTAGTAGTAGTAGTAGTAGTAGCAGCAGCAGCAATGGCAGTAGCAGAACAGCAGTAGCAAAGGCAGCAGCAGGCGTAAGCTGTGGCAGCAGCGGCCACACAATACTTGACTCTGCAATGGCCACTGAAACAGCCATGGTCCTAGTCATGGTGGTCAGGATACTGCAACATGGTCGTGATTGAATCTGCAAGACAGATACCTGTAGATGGCTAATATGGGCTCCCACATAAGGCCATGGCAGAAACCGAAGGCGGAGCGACAGTGAATCACTCGTCGATAGCTCCTGCCAGATGGGTCTCAGCTACGCGTATCTGAAACTTTTCCAATCACCGCATAGCGATGATAACCAAAGCATTCGTCTTCAATCGGGGAGTCTGACCCTCACCCGACACTCGCCTCCATCTCGGCAAACAGCTGCTGCAACTGTGGCCTCGTCAGTGGCCCGACCGTCCCAAGACACTGACATGCAGTGATTTTGGTCTAGGGTATACGGTGAACCGCCCAAATTTCTCGCCATGCGGGCCAGCGGATGACACAAGAAAGTCATGCTCTCTAATTTCTAACAAACAGCATGTTTAAAGCAAGCGCCCCTGGGCCACCCCGGATGCAGTAATGAACGAGTGCCTCATTCGCACGGTCAACATCCGTGTTTCTTTGGGATTTGCGCACGACGCACCCACTGATGCGTGTCAATTCATGTCAATCTGCATGATAGGTCTACCGCATACTTGGGCATGATGTACCGTCTGCGAACCGCATGCATCGGCAAAGTATACAACACGAACGATAACAAAATGCTGTGCGTCCTACAATCTAACCTATACGATGAACCCGCACATATGTATTTACGTGGAACATACATATTCATACAGACTGCAAAACATTCGGTGTCCTGAGTTCCACGCCGATGCTCCCAGCTTGGCACATCGAAGGTCTTACCCGCTGATCGCAGCAACGCCGCTGCGAACTCAACGAACTGCCAAGAGCAACGTGTTGTAGGCTTTGGGGCATACCCAGGTGCAGGGGTCACAAGGAATACACAACAGGGAGGTGAGGCCATGATCTTGGAGTCTTGGAATAGACACCAGCAGAACCTTCGATGTCTGTCGCGGCGGCGTGAACGGAGAGCTTTACATTTCTCAAACTGCTCCGCCATGACAGGTCTGGAATCGGCTGTGCAATACATAGGAGCCTCGGGACATCTTTGTCGTTCCGCCAGCAGCTGCTGCACACCTTGAGTTGGTGCATTATTATTATTATTGTTATTACTATTATTATTGTTATTATTATTATTGTTATTATTATTATGCTTGTGTCGTAATGTAGTAGAGCAATGCTGTCCGGAACTGGGCTTCAAAGGTAGCTCGAGCAGAACCTACTTTCCTTTTGGCCGGAGCCCTCACCCGCCATTCCTGGACCTCTCCACGGAGAAGTCTACCAAGCTAAAGCTCCAACTCTGAAATCGATGGACCTGGAAGCTCAGACAAGACGCTGAGTCCTGAACCCTTTTGCTTTACCGTAAGTAAGCTCGCAACCATCCCTCGCCGAGGCTTCCACAGCTGCAGAGGAGCCGCGAACGCAGGAGGCCGCGCGTGAGAAGCTCACCGATCTGCGGTTTGGTGCAGAACAAGCAGCAACAAGAAAGTACGCAATTCCAGGGTTGAAGGTTTGGGCCGTCTAAACGACCTGGGCTGTACGACTTTTCGGGAAGTTGGCTCCATCACCTCCGGGGGATGTCATCGGGTCTGTGGCACGCCAGAGTCGGCATGTCTTCTCTGCTTCCTTCTGAATTTCCTGTGAGACGGCAGTTTGCACCCTTCCGGTCTGTAGAGGTCGTCTCCAGCAGCTAGAGAGCACCAAGGCCATCGTATGCCACCGTCCTCTGCGTATTTGGCCCACCAACTGCCGAGAGATAGCTGCGAGTAACTGCCCCACCACGACCTTTACTGGGGGAACACCCAGCGAAAGCCAGTTCCGTGCTTAACAACCGTTTCGAAACTCGTACCAAAAGTGTAGCAAAGGGCTTCTGGAAAACGACGTGACGCTGGGCTTTCTAGGCTAGAGGTCCAAAGTCGTGAACCCTGCTGGCCACATGCTACCAAGCGGCAGCTTTGACCCACACAGCTCAACATCGTTGTGTGACAAGGCTTGCTACACTACCCGGGCAAGCTATGCAGCTATACTGGCTATACTTTGGTGCGAAGAAATCTCCGTGGCCTATTTACCCCAAAGTTTCCACATATCGATCTGTGGATGTCGAAGGATAGGCCTGGCAAACCTTGACTGGACACGTGTCACCAGCACTGTTTGAAGATCCTAGACTCACCTCCCAAATCTGCTTCCACCCTGAGCCCGTAAGCTCTACTTCCCACACCACCTGCTGAGAGCTTTAGCAAATAAGCCACTATATTATTAACCCTAAACCCTAAACCCTATGCAGACCCCAAACATGCCCCACCCCCCCCGTCCCCCCCACCCCCCGGAACTTCGGAAGCCGCCCTTCCGAGATCCACGCCCACTTCATCGTACCCAGATCACGGTGTTTTCTTCGAAGGCGAGACTCTTCCACGTCCTGGGCCGGCCCCAACAAGAGGCAAAAGTTGAGCTGAGCTTCAGTCGATGCTGCTTGGGGAGTCCGGTGAGTTCAACGATGACGCTTCTTCACATGGATCTCAGGGCAGCCGAAGGCCAAAATCTTGAAGCCATGCTTTGATCCCCCAAGCTCGAAACCCGAATGAGGAAACTCATAAGGGGATTCCTGGACGCCCCCAACGTCGCTGAGCCGCAACCTTTGGACCCCAAGCTCCGCCGTGCCACCGCTGACGACGGCAAGTCTTGCATGGTATAACAGTAATCAAGTTTGTGACCTAAGCCAGCAACAGAATCTACGACAAAACGACGGTGTAGTACTGACATAACTAAGAGTGAAGTGCACCTACTTCAGGTAAGACGACAGTGAAGATGAATCATAGCACAGGTAGTATATCATATCAGCCGATACGGTATATAGCCCCCATGCTACACAGATAGATGTCTCCCTCTCCCTGTATACTAGTACATGTATGTATCCATCCGTTATGCGTTGATGCTACCTGCTTCAACGCAGAAGACAAACCGTCGATCGAACCAGTAGAACTCTGTATCAGCATGTCCATGTACAAAGTTTCAAGCTCCTGACATCTGCTTCTCGGCGCTTCTTTTTTGCCCGTGCTACTGCACGTCATGCGGTGATTATCAATGCAAAGTACCAATGCAAGTTATGACACATGTGCCGGCCCGGCGAGGAAACAAAATCACAGGTTCCAGTTCGGGAGAGGAGGGATTAAGGCATAAGAGATCTGAGCTGTCGTGGTCTGACGGTGGATTTTCCAGCGTCGGGCTGTGCCGTATGTGCAGCAGAGAACATCGTCCCCGACGCAATACCGACATGCTACAGGAGGCTCAGCCGGAGCCTTCCTTATGCTCCTGGAGCTCCACCAGTCCTTTCTCTCAGCCTTCCTGTCAGAACAAGTTGGGTTGAAAGCGCACCACTGCCCGCTAAGCCCCGTGACCTCTGGTCTACAGTCGCTCCTTGGCCACTTCGCCCTTCACGCAGACGTAGATGTAGTGGACGCTGTCCTGGGTCAGCCGTTTTAGCCGATTCGAGGTCGCATGAATATCCAGGCAACACTCAGCCCCGGATCCATGGAGTGGGTGAGGCTCAAGAGCTGACTTGTGGCGGTCCGGCTGGGTACCCTCCTCGCTTCAACTCTTATGTGCTCAGGACAAGAGTCTTTGTCATCTGCCGACAGGGAGGCCGTCATACCTTAGCGCGTGAGTTTGCGAACCTGCAGAAGCTTCCTGCGCCACTGCTCCATGCCGTGCCAGGGTGCCCATCATCGGCTTCTGCACCGTGTAAGTCTTTACGTTCCAGCCGAACTCCTGAGTCTTTGGCTCACACTCCGGCATGAGGCAACCGGCCCTGGAGCCACAGACGGAGCGGAGCTCTGGAGCAAAGTGCAGACAAGTTTCCGGGCGCTGCAAGTAGGTCAGTCTGTACCTCAGAGCTGTCGACCGTGAGTCAAAATGGGGAGTTGGCCCGGACCGCGATTGGGGTTTGGGTCACCGTGAACTGGTGCTCCTCGTGTCGAACACCAAGCCTGTGGCACGATCCTTCCTGGAACGCCGTGCAACCCTGGTCGGAAAGACCCATCTCCAACAAGACTTGGACTACGATGTCACATGAACCTTTCAGAACGCAGCGATGCGTCCCAAAATAAAGAGACACTGGTCTCTGACTCAACGCCGCCCATATCCTGTGGCCCGGACGATGGCTGGCCGTGGGAGACGGCGACGTAGACCCCGTTCGGCTGCAAGATCCGAGACACCTGCAGCTGAGAGGTTGCACTCACAGAGACTTATAATGCTGGGCCAAGCTCCAGGAGTTGACTGCTGGAAGTAATTTTCATGTCTCCAGTCTTTCCGCGCTAACTGGCGATGCATTTGCTCTGAAGAAGTAGGGCTTATCAACAAGAGCACCCGCAACATCAACACAAGTCTTGGCTTCTGGCCTCTGTCAGCAGCTTTTGAGCATTGTGCGTAGATCCTTCGCCACAAAGAATGGAATCCAAGCAGGCCTGGACATGGAGGAGAGGCTGCGGCTGAGGGGAGTAATGTACATCTTCCCGCTTTTCTCTGCACAGGCCTTGTCGATGACAACGTTGAAGTTTGCATCCGGGAGTTCCATCGATCGTCCGTCCATCTGCTTGTATGTCATGCCTGGGGGGATCTTTGCTCTCTCTTACCATTTCCGGCAGTCCCATGTGAAGACAAGTGGGCATTCGAGCACAAGGTGGGCCTGTGCCAAGCTGCACAAGCCTTTGGAATAGCTTTACATACTGAGTAACCGACCGGGCTTGTCACGATATTTCTCCTGCATGGCTTTGGTGACCGTCAGGCACAGGTCAATGTTGGTGATACTGTGGAAGCCTTCCTCATACATCTCCTGCCAAGGTCAATCGCGCACCAGCAACATAATAACGCTGATAGCGCCCAATCCAAGCAGTTTCACCCGAATCCTACGACATGGGCGACGACGAAAGCGCTCAAATGAAAATGCGGCATCGCTCATTGTGGCTGACAGTTTGCTCCCGTTGCGAAGGTCCTCACTGAGCCTCGAGTTGCCACAGCCGAGCATCAAAATGCTGTGGGAGGGCTGCACATACTCGGCGAACGTGTCCTGGCTTGGTTTCGGGCGGGGCCGAGATTGAGATCTGTTTGGGGGGAGGAGGAATTAAGGCAAGACAACAGACAAACTCTCGGCTGAGAAGCGCCGTAGTGCCCCTTCCCTAACACTCCCAGCCAACATCTCAAACACACTCTCTGCAGGGCTCCTTGAGACCGGCCCACCGCTGGTACCAGTCAAAAGGTTCCGGATCTCGTGTGTAGCGCTCCTGCTTTGACAAATTTAAATCTGCGTGCATCTGCTCTACAATTGACTGCTTCACACTTGCGGAGGCCTACAGTGATCAAAGACATGAGCCTGAATCGCAACAGTTACAGTAAGTTAAGTAGAAAGGGCATGCCTGAGATCGGATGCATAGGAAGCCGAAACGTCGACGTGTTTCTGGTCAGGCGAACACTGCACGGGACAGGGTGGCATGTCGGCTGGTCCTCCCAGTACTCGGCTTTCCCGTATTGAGCCATGGCCAAGTGAGTTTACTGTGGAGGCTGGGCGCAGACACGAACAAGAGACACACGAGGACCGAGAAGCCACCAAACCACAAGGAACAGCGTATGACACAGTAGATGGATTTCACTCCCTTACTCAAGAGGGTCTTCGAGGAACAGACGTATCCAGCACAGTCGCCGCGTGGACTCGATCAGAGGAGGCTGCGAAAGGCACCAGGATGATACTGCAAAAACACAACCACGGCCATGCTCGTGCATGCATGGACAGGACGCATTCGGCATCCCCCATCTTGTGCAATCCACTTCCTTCCCGGAAGTAGTTTGGGAAGGAGATCGTTGTGCTCTGAATGCTAGACTACAGTCAAACCTAGTGCCTTGTAACCCAGCTTCTGAGGAAGGCACAAAGCTTCTAGGATCGTCGTCCTCTGCGGCAAGCAGCCTCCAGTTTTCAGAATACTTCGTGAGGCCATGTGCGAAGCAAATCATTTTCTGGATCCGGTGGCAGGTCTTTTGCAGGCGAGGTGAAGACGCCTCTGCTTGTGGCCATTTTGCCGAGTGGGATTACATATATCATTGTCACTGCTGTCACAGCTGCTTCTTCACGCTACTGAGCCGAGGCTGATGGTTGAAAATTTGAGAGCAGGGCTGGGCAAAGCAGCTCTGACACCTCGGCTTCGTTGCCACAAGAATCGAAGCCCTGACCACTACGCAGAAGAGATCAACTCCACAGCTACTTCGATGTATAGAGGCTTGCCGTGATGAGGTGCTGCAGAGAGGCATGTCTAAGAGAATGCGCGGGAAGCAGTCCTGTGCCAAGAATGGACTTCTTGTTAGCAGGCGTTTACAGTCAGGCCGCGGCATTTCCATGGCAAGTAGGGCTAAACAGGGATCGAGTAGGACTAGGGTGACGGCCAATCAATGATTCTCCAAGAGGAGGAAAGCAGGGTGAATGCCATTTCACAACGACACTGATGGCAAGATCACCGCATGCCGAAAGCACTGTTGCGCATAATCCTGGATGCACGGAATCCTGCAGCAGTACGCCCTGAACCAAATACGTGACTCCGGCCAGACTTTGATGCATCTTTCCTAGATTGTGCGGACATTACAAGTACTATTACTTCATATTTATTACTGTTATGATGTTGATGATTAGCATCGCTGACATTAGTGTGGTGAGCCTGTCCTCACTCGATGGGCACGCTGCTGTGACGCGGGCATCGGCAGCCAGGCGTGCACACAGGTCAGCATACATAGGCAGGAATGGGTGCTGAACCTGAGCAGATTGTGTCTATTTACTTACATATGTAATGTTATATAGGTTATATATTATATATATTATACAGGACAGCAAGTCGATAGCCCCGGTAACTGAGTACCCGCAAGGAACAGATTTCAGGAACCACGTGCTCTTGCAAGCCTGTCTGAAGGTTGCAGGGTATGTCAAGAAGAACTTGCAGCGAGCAAGCCGATTGGAGCTGAGACGAACACCTGCGCCTTGTCAAACACCTGGAGATGGTGGCTAGAAGGTGCTTATCTGGGATGCAATGCGCTTAGCGGGGTACAACTGACGAAGAGTAGCGACGAAGCTACACGTCCATGTAACTGGTCTCATCGTTGATGGCTTTGGGCCTCCTTGAGGAGGATTTGCACGTGCTCCGGTCTCCTCGGTGTGGATCACGCAGGCAGCAGCGTTTTCAAGCCACGAATCCAGAACATAGAGTTCTCACCCGGCCTTATGCCCGAAGAAAGCAGCTGTTCGTACAGCTGGTGGAACTTCTCGAGGGTGAGCCTGTTCAAGCCACTTTACAAAAGGGAGGTTGGCCGGATGTTGGTGCTAGACTTGCTCTTCTTAAGAATAATAGTCTTTGATGTCTTGCTACCAGCAGCTGAACTTCCATGGATCGCCTGACCGTAAGTTGCCACTAAGTATCAAACCAAGTGCACGATGACCTCGCAACCCATGAAAGCGATGTACTGCAACGACTTGCTCACGAAAGCAGTCGTCATGCCTACGCTGAAACCAGCCGCTGCTACTAGCACCACCACCACTACCCCAACGACAAGAGCTCAGCTCCAGAACAACGCCGACGGCGCTTCAAAGGGCCAGATTTCAGGCACCCTTCCCGTTGCCATTTGGAAGCCAAACCCCGAACTACCCGTCTCTGTCCTAGAATCTTCAACTAATGACTGTAACTTTAGCAGGTCTTGGGCGCTGACTTGTTCAGAATCGCCTCAGTCAGACGCAGCCAACGGGTCGTTTCTGGTTCACAGATATGGCATCAAGCTGATAGACCTGTGCGATACCATGTTCCGCTGGCATGCTAAAAAGGAAGAAACATGGTCACGATGAGAAGAAATTCACAAATAGCCGTAGCAACAGCAACAGCAACAAGAGTGCGACTGAGACTTCGCATTGACAGTGGTCATGGTAACAGCACAACTAACAACGGTAATGGCGACAACGACGACAAGAAGGAGTAGCAGAAGTAGCATACATAGCAGCAGCCACTGGTCAGAACTGACAAGCAACAGCAATAGCAGAAAACGGCAACAGTCCAAAGACGACATGAGAAAGGATCCTTTTGGAAAAGCTTTGAGCTGAGCGGATGACCCGAATCGACCTGGCAACGCTGGTCGTGGAGTAGCTGGGGAGGCTGGGCGATGGCCTCCCAGACCAAGTCGAATTTCAGAGAGGTCCAGGCCCGATTCTGCGGGTCATGGGCAAAGAGCGTTCGCACGCACACACAGTTACTTTGGTCTTAGGCGATACACTCGCGAGGACGGGCAGGAGCTTCTGGTGGCCTGTCTGTTTCATCTACGACCTTCGGGCCGGGACGCGCTGAATCTGATTAGGCAGCAACCCAGCTCAAACCCTCTGCACGCAACGCTGGCAGCTTTTGACGTCCATCGCGAAAGAACGATTCAGGAGCTGGTGCTGGGTTGCCAGACTTCTTTGCGGGAGACTTTGCCCTGGACCATGAGTATCGGCACCTTATGACGTGGCTGTGTAATGCAGCGTGATGGGATAAGCTGACACGTATATGAAGCGCAACCCTTGCACAGTAACAGCTGTGTGCGGCAACCATGAGCGCACACAGCGCACGGCTGCCGCAGCTGTGGTTTTCTCGATGCCACCCAAGTAAAAATGAAATGTAGCAGTCTATCACATCAGCAGCTTTCGGCCACCATCAGCGTGAGCTCGGCGATCACCTTCCAAGGAAGGTCCACAGCATCTTCGTGTTATAGAGATATGTCATGTCATGTCATGTCACGTCACGTCACGTCACGTCACGTCACGTCATGGCATGTCATGTCATGTCAGTGTGTGTATATATATGTATGTATTTGCAGATTTATTTAGATTTCCTAGATCACACAACCGCCGGGCTGCCATTTCTTTAGACTTTCTGGCTACGGGCTGCGATATGCAGGCCAGTCTTCGTCAATTACGACAACGGGATGGTGTGGATTAGGGGTGGAGGGAGATTATGTTCCGGTGAGTTTCTCGGACCCTGCCCGAAAGATCCCGGACTCCCATATCGAACCCCAAAATACAGCCGGCGGCGGAGCATCAAGGCAGTGAGGGCTTGCGGACTTCAGGGACTTTAAAGCCTTTGGCTTGCTGAAGGTAGCGCGGGCTCTTGCGGCTTGAACCAGGGAGAAGCCAAGAACAAAGGGTGCTTTTTGAACTTCCGGCACGTGGTTTGGGGCCAGCGGCGGCGTCAATCCTCGCTCCCGGGCTCCCTTAATGCAGAGCCCCAATGTTCCGACATATAAATTGCCTGAACCACCAAGACCACCTGCCGCAAAACGTCATACGTGCCTCGAAATCCGCGTCTCAGCACATGTCTGGACCTCGCAGGCACGCTGGGAACTTGCATGGCTCAGGCGTCGAGTTTGAGGTGGTTGATCTTATCGACACGGCCTCTTACTCAGGACCTCTAGATGAATACTTTTGTCAGAAGACTGCGTTAAACTAAATGGTGTCTGACCCTAGGATGCGCTGCACCAGCTGCAAAGATGAAACCTCCGAGTTGAAGATGTGCAAACCCCCGCCATACGACCTGCCTTGACGCAGATGTCGGGGTGGCGGCAGTCGGCGTGTTTGCGTAAGCCCTGGCTGTGGGCAGGGCACCTGCGTTGGGCCTGTGACTGCCTGCACTGCACCTGAAGGTGTGGTCAGCACGTACGGGCTCGGCTGGGCGCCTGCCTGAGCGCCGTGTGACAGGGGATAGGCCTCTGACTGTGACTGGGCTTGCAGGTCCAGTGTCGGCGTATTAATTGGCATGGATGCCGTCGCTTGGCCGGGGGCCTGAGAGGGTTGTGCCAAGGGATATCGCTCTGCATGGGCTTGCGGGTAGGTTGGCTTTGGCAGAGACGGGCTTGGCTGTCTGGGGGCCTGAGAGGAGGGCGCCAGGGGACACGCCCCTGTCTGTGTTACGGCTTGCTGGAAGGGTGTCAGCATGAAGTTCGTTGTGCATGGGCTTGGCTGGCCTGGTGCCTGCGAGGGTGTCGAGGGGCAAGCCCCTAAGGGTGGGAGATTCGGCGTGGATGGGCTTGGTTGGCCAGGTGCCTGAGTGGGTGTTGAGGGGCAAGCCCCTAAGGGTGGGAGATTCGGGGTGGATGGGCTTGGTTGGCCGAGTGCCTGAGTGGGTGTCAAGGGGCAAGCTTGCGGGAGGGGTGTCAAATTTGGTGTTGATGGGCACGGGACACCTGGAGTTTGTGGATTTCGCAATGGATGCTGTCGTGGTTTCACGCAAGCCACTTCCTCCTCCTCCTCCTCAACATCATCAAACATTTTGTCTAAGTCCTCAGTGTCCTGACGTTTGAGCTCGGCTGAAGTGAGTTCCTTGTATTCAACGCGACTGGCCAATGACCATGCAGAGTCGGCACGGTCCAGGTTCTCATACCACTTGTGCGTTCTTTGACTGAAGAAGGCTATGGCGGGGGTGTTCATCAGCTCCTGCACGAGCGTCGCATCTACGGGCTTCATAGAGGTACTGTGGTTGGTGCCGCACAAGCTTTGCAGAGATGAACTAGTTTTGCCCGTGCAGCCCCGACTTTGTCAGTCCTTCGAGCGTCTGGCATGCTGTATTTGTTCGAACAAGTCAGCCCCTGACGCCATGTACCGCTGGCAAATCACGTATCTTGTCTTTGGCGGCACCGGCCGCCAGTAGAAGAACATCTGCTCGCCCTGCCACACAAGCTGTCAAGCAAAACCGAAGCTGGGTGGGACTGCCGTTGTGGCACATCATACCCAGCGAAAACACGACACACACTGCGATTCTTTCTAGGTGAAGCTAGGCTTCCAAACCCGGCGACAGATCAAATCCTACCAGAGTATAGAAGAGTACGGTCTAACAGAATGCAGATAGTATGGTGCAATACTATATAACATAATATAGTATAATATTATATTATATTGTCTAAACTTATATAACATAATATATATGATTATATTATGTGATATATTACCACACAATAGAACACAACATAATATAATGTAATATAGTAAATCTAACTTAACATAACTTAGCATAATACCGTTTAGTAAAACACGTTATAACAAAAAACACGCAAGAACAACACAGACTATACCAGAATATAATGTAAAGAATAGAATAGAACAGAGTAGAATTGAATACGAATAGTATAACCCGTATATACAATATCATGAAATTTAGCTAGTCGTACCTGTATACTTATATGACATGATATGATGTAGGCAAAACAACAACTGTAAATCATGCACTGTAGTATGATGTCATGGAGCAAACAAAGCCATACAAATGTACCAAAATACAATATAATATGTCCCTTACATTATCATAAACGATAAGATGATGTATAACGCTCTGACATAAAATACCTTAGTAAGTTATGATGTTTTAAGAAAAGCTACAGTGTGTGTGCATATATATATATATTGCATAGTATAGCACGTCAAAATACGCTAGGATACCACATGCTTCAACATAATACAAAATAAAGCAACATAGCATGATCTATAACATCATATGAAATAGCATCCGAGCTGTGTAGTATAACATGACATCAGGCTTCAAAAAGCAAAAACAAGCAATTCAGAACATAACACAGCGCCATATGACATGACGACACAATGCAATAGACTACTAATATAGTGCAACACAATACCATATGTGCAGTATGCATATTGCATAAAACTACCATACAATGCACCACAACAGAACATAACATGATACGTCGTAAACTGATGCAGCATGGGACAAGTATATATACTTTAAAAAGTGTATACTGTATAGTACAACATCTTATCTATACAACAGATCCTAACATGTAACATAACATAACGAAACAAAATGTCATACACAAAAAACGATAGCACGAATACTCATGCTATACTATCACTACTACTACGACGACGACTACTACTTCTGCTTCTACTGCTACCGCTGCTCCTGCTGCTGCTACTAGTGGTACTACATGGAACTACTGCTACTGCTACTGCTACTGCTACTGCTACTGCTACTGCTACTGCTACTGCTATTGCTACTGCCACTGCTACTGCTACGACAACTACGACGACGACTACTACTACTACTATTGCTACTACGACGACCACTACTCCCCTCCCTAAACCCCAAACCTGAAAACTTGTAAACAACCTTGCGCTCACCCCTGACGCCGCTAGCAGAAACCAGCCATGATTCGGAAACCAGACCGGCTGAATCGGAAACCGAGACGCCTGATTCAGAAACCAGACCGACTGATTCGGAAACCACACCATGATTCGGAAACCAGAAAGACTGAAACGAGAGAGGGATGTGGGCCCTGCATGCTTTGCGCTCTTGATGCATTTCAACTCATTAGACCATGGACGTGATCATGCCCCACATGGAAACAGAATGCATCAGACCATGCTGTCATGGTTGAGCCATGGATGCTCTGTTGGGCCCTAGATGCTTTGTGCTCAGAATGCATTAGACCATGGACGTTATCATGCCCCGCCCCCAACCCCACCCCTGGCCCCGTGCCAGTTTCCAAACTCCAGTTTCTGTTACACACCTCCAGTTTCTGATACCCGCTAGATTCTGCACTGGTTGACGATGCACAACGGTTGCTGATGCGCAGTTTGTCGTGTGCGGCGGCTTCTGATGCGCAGTTTCTGATGCGCGTCTGGCTTTTGATGCAGACTCAAGGCCCAGTTTCTGATTTTGTCATGAATCTACTGTTACTACTGCTACTACTACTACTACTACTACTACTACTTGTAATAATATAACAACTACAACTACAACTACAACTACTACTCCTACTACCACTACTACTCCTACTACCACTACTACTACTACCACCACCACCACTACTACTACTACTACTACTACTACTACTACTGCTACTACTACTACTACTACTACTCGTACTACTACTCGTATTCCTACTCCTACCACTGCGACTACTATACTACTACTACTACTA
>CAJNDV010031906.1:0-11579 GCA_905221635.1 Symbiodinium sp. CCMP2456 | reverse complement strand
TATATATACTTTTATATATATATATAGAGGGTTTGACAGTGCACGGAGCACAAAATTGCATGCACTCGACAGCCACTCCAGGACCTACTGCAGTGTGAGTTTTCAGCGAATGGTCGAGTCGTCTCTATGCTGATTCGTAATCCAGGAGCCGCAATCTTGGCTGAGCAAGAAGCACATCCTAACGAGTCAGCTCAACGTTACCTTCCGCGTTTACACTACAGGTTGGGGTTTGCGTGGCGTGTGCGTGGCAAAAAAGACTCATGAATCTGCTTTGGGCAATCTGAGCTTGCCGACCTCCAAGCCGAAGAAGAGCTCGAAAACCCGTCACTCCTGCAAGGAGACAGTCACGACTGCCTGTTGTAGATGTATGGCTCGGAGCAATTGAAACTCCAAAGCGGGCTGGTATCGAGGATTGGGGACGGCATTAACCAGGCAGTCCTGTCCATTTGAGGCGCATCTTCCGAATGCCTTGCCGGCATCTGTGCGTCGCAAGCGAAACTTGACAATGCTGGCACTCCCACACAACAGGAACACCCAGGTTCAACAAAAACTTGAAACCCCGAACCAGCTGCGCGGAAAATATGAGGCAAGAGCCTTGGGTGGCAGCGGAGTCCGTGGTGCTGATTTCCTGTGGCAAAGAGCGCTGACGGCAAGACCCGTAACAACCGTCCATGGCAGAAAAGATTCCGAGATCCAAATTGAAGCCACTTCCACCGGAACCCAAACAATCATCCAGGACCCGTTGAAAGCCCAACGCATCCCTACGCTACAGCACCAGGGTTTTTGATCCTGCAGCCCTCACGCCTTTCGAACTCACCCGAACCCCCATCCAGCCCCAGTACCGACCTTTGGGAGGAGAGTCACGAGGCAGTGAGGTCACCTCAGGGACGGGTGTAGGTTTGCACTGTGCCAATTCTGTACAAAGAGAGAGAGAGAGAGACAGAGAGAGAGAGAGAGACAGATAGAGAGAGAGAGAGAAGAGAGAGAGAGAGAGAGAGAAAGAGAGAGAGAGATGCAATCGGGGCTGTACCAGCACGATTACGCTTGCATCAGCCACTTTCTGTCCAGATCCGACCACACGGGACCCGGCCGGGCAAACAAAGTCTGAGTCCTGAGAGATGTCCTGCGCAGGGGAAGTTGAAGTGTACTTGGAACCTAGAGCTCCTCGATCGCGCAACTTTAGAAACTTACGTGCCTTAACCTACCAGTACCTACTTTTTTGTAGGGTCCCTATAAATCCCATATTAGGGTTTATATTAAGAACCGACAAAAAAGTGGGTTCTGGTAGGCTAAGGTAGTCACTGACAACCGGGCAACCGCAGCAGAATCTTGGTCGAAAAGCCAGGCCTACACCTAACCAGAGCAAAGCACGGCAGCGTCAGAGCGAACTTGGACACGACCACGCTTAGAAGCCGCAGCCGATCATCATTCCCGTCACTTCTCCCGACCTCTGCCGTAGGCCCAGAGCCCTGAACAACCCAAACGAAGGGTTTGGGGATCTGCAGACCTCGAAGCTCTCCCCTTCGCTCGCCTCAGCCGAGTTGGACACTCTGCTCATGCTCCAAGCGAGGGAGAAAAGAGCTACAGCAACCCTTAAAGGAAACCCCTTCGGACTTGCCTAAACTCTAGCCCAAGGCCTTGAAGTTTCTCTCGGGACGCCACGAACTTCGACATTCGGATCTGTGTGCGTGTTCACTGATGCAAACAAACATTGCAGGCATCTTCATGCATGCACGGCTGTATGCATGGACCCCGAAGTATGTATGCGTACCTGTACTATTTGTGCAAACTATCGAGGCCCGCGCTGTTTCCCAAGAAGAGGAGTCCTGCAGCTTGTGCTACGGAGCTCTGAAAGCTTTCAGAGGCTTGAGCGCCGAAATGACTTCACAAGATCCCCCCCTCACAGCATCCAGCCTCGGAGAAGTCATCCGAATAAAGCGCACCTGCTCGCAACCAGGATACCAGAAGCTTCCACTGTGAACCACTACCCAAGGCAGCTTGGCGCTTCAGGATGCGAACTCAGCTGTCACTTTGGAACCCCATCCCCAGTGAGTCCCAGGCCGTCTTCTGTCGAGGATTGACGCTTCTCGTCGTCACTCTCGAACTGGCAAACAGGAAAAACCTTAGGTCACTTGTTACTTTCTGCTGCGTGGCGCCTGCACACTAGCATCTGTAAAGTCAAGGCATCGCCGCGGTTTCGAACGATCTTCTGTGAACCAGGAACCCCCAAACCAGGACCCTTCTCAACGTCTCAAATCCTCGATTTTGGCCCGTCGCCTTATTGAGATCATCGCTGCTGTTGCTGCCACTGCTTCGGGTGGACACCTTTGAGCTCTGCATAAACTTGGTATGATGGTGATCTTTGGGTCAAGGAAGCTGACTTTGACGGATACGGGCCAGATTCAGGACGCACAGAGAGAAAGTGGCAAGTGCTCCTTTCTGGCGGACAGCAGACAAACCAAGCTCTGGACGCTCCACACCGACAGATGCCGCTGGAGCTCATCGGCCCGGAGCCCCTGCAGAGGCTTCGAAGGTTTCAGGGAGTCTGGTGGCTGTGTAGACTTGCTACTGTTAATGGCTTTAGGGCTTTAGGGGTAGCCGGCTTCCAAAGCCGAGCTTTATGTGCCTTTGGGTCTGAGGATTCTAAGCTTGAGAACGTTGCCCCTTTGGCGTGCATTCTTGTTCGCTTGGCGCTTTGATGAGTTCACTGGGACATCTGCCAATCCTGCAGTTGCGGTGTCATCAAGTAAGATGGACAAAGCTACTGGCTGCAACCAGCAATTGTTTCCCCCTATTGTTCTTACATAGCTCTAGCATCAGATACCCCAAACACCCCTTCTAATTGTTAAGGCCTCTCCAGTTCTGTAGCTTCGTGAGCTGCCCTCGCGGCCTTGTCCAAGCCCGTCTCGCACAACTGGCCATTCGGCTGCAGTTTGCCTCGGAAGCCAGACACGGAACGATCTAATGTAGGGGCCTTGACACATCGAATGGCGCTTTGGGGTATATCATACTACAACTACAGAGCCACACAGGGACTCATACCCCTATGATACACCTCAAAAGTTCCGGCCAACACAACCAGAACCACTCAGACTTGATGTCGCGGGCCCATTCCGGCCCGCAATGACTGCATCAAGGCTCTCGGAATCCGCTACACAGGGCGTTCTTTAAACTCGAGGTCTCGTACTTCATGAGGTCCTAAGACTAAGGGTCCCGTAGACTACATACTGTTGAGGTCTCTACATCGGGGCCCGTATGCCCAGCATCCTACAGTCTGTGCTGCTTATGGGACGGATTCTAGCGGGGCCAAACTCCTAAATCTCAGCCCTAAAAGCACGAACAGCGGTTGCAAAAGCCCTTGCAAAACCCTGAACCCCCAGGCAGGCCCGAAACCCCAAGACCCTTAGAGGCGCTTAACGCTACTTCACACAAACTCCCAACAAGTGCGCACCCTTGGATGCCGGCTGGACGGGCCCATGACTGGCCTGATGGGAAGCTTCGTCGGGAAGTATTACTACTATTGCTAGCACTATTGCTATACTACTGTGAGTGTAACTGTAGCTGTTATTTTTTACTGCTACTTTACTATTGTAACAGCTGAAATACTAGTTAGTAGAAATTATTGCTAGCACCAATAGTATAAGGAGTTTGGATCCTCATCTTACTCGTGGCAGTATTATTTGTATTGGTACATGCTTTGTCACCAGTGTTGCGAGAATTATGATTACCGTGGCTGTGTTTAGTTATTCTTTGCTGTCACTGTTCGTATCATCACCAGTATTGACGGTATTCCTGTTTCTCATTTACGAGTACTGTCACTATTACAACTTTAACTTTAACGTTTTCTACGACTAGTACCATAACTAGTAGTGCAATAACTAGTAGAGAAACTGTTACAGGTATCGGTATGAGTGTTGTTGTTACGGTTCCTCTTGCAGCAACATGATAATAATACGAATATGTAGTAATGTATTTTCGCAACTAATACTATGTTATTGCTACTACTGCTGCAATTTTGTCATTCATGCCTTTCGACGGCCTCTCCTGGCAAATACCATGCGGATCTTTCAGCAAGACAATCGGCTCTCAAGAGATTCCCCGCCTCTCTCGATCTAACCACGCTGTGAGGATACGACGGGTAGAACGCTTGGAAGAGTGAAAAGCACGAACAACAAAGGACCACTCATGCATGGAAGCCTCACCTGTTGATGCAATTATCATGTTGTCTGCCGCCGGATTTTTTCAGGTTCCCCCCCCAAGTACACAGGCCGCCACGACGACAAGTTGCTCGCAGTCGCCATTGAAAATCCTGACATCTGCATGCTTGGGCAGAATATGCAAGGTGCAATGCAAGGGTTCTGATACGAATCATGAAATCTGAAAACAAGAAGCAACAACTCCTGCAATCGCGAGGGCTTCATCAAACCATGCTTGGACCCGGCTGCTGCTGCCTCTGCCTGTCGGTGCCTATACCTCAAATTGGCATCCGAAGCCGCAAGCCCCGAAATGCGCCTGTGTTGATATGAAGATCCGCGAGAGCTGTCGAGGGTGATGCCAGCTGGTCAGTGTAAAGCAAAGCACCGGGGCACTTTGGAAAAGACAACTTTGGGCTTTCCGTGAACGATGTCTTCGCTGATCACTCCCGGGACGGATGGAGAGCGTTATGGAACTTGCGGGCGGCTGCCACAAACGTGTCGCTTTGGCAGGTTAGCTCTAGCCTTGGCACTCACGTTCTTCAAGATGGCTCACACATCAGATAACATTGAGATGGCCAAGTGGGAGATGGGAAGCCAACCCTTTTCTTAAAACCGAATCATCCCAGAATGCACTGAACGTTACCCATTAGAAGGTGCCCAACAGCCGGAACCCCTCAGACAGGGAGCCGCGCCTCTGGGGAAATAGCTTCAGATTCGCTTAACCTGAGAAGGGAGATGCACATCGAAGCTCTGCTGGGCTGAGAGCAGGCAGAAACAGGTGCAGTGGTTGACCCCACGATACTCATGCGGTCTAAAGCACATCAACAGCCTCTCGCACAATCTGAAGCGATCTTGAAACCTCATCCTCCAAGGTCCCTATAAGACGGCCAAGTAACAGATGAGGATTGGTAGGGTGGAAACGTTAGTGGACGGCTCTTCGGGCAAGCGGCAGCGGAAGTAGACAAGGAGAAGCCCGATGCTGCCATGTCTGACTGGAATCTGAGTTGAAACTTAGAACGTACTGTTGCTTCACCTCGGGTGAACAAAAATCACCACATCTTCAACTTCGGATGAACAACCCTGCAGACTTTTAGCCAAGCTGGGAGCGAGCCCGCCGTTTGAGCCATGCTCCGAATTTGCGCCATTCGTCCGGCAGCCGAGTCCTGCACTTGAGTCACGAAAGGTAGGAACTGCTGGTGAGCGGCGGCACCCATTCAGCTTCAAGTGCCACTAAGCCCCAATTTCCGCCCGCTCCCTTCCGCCCCCGATGCCCGATTCTTTTGCTCTCTGCCAGCTTCGGCATGCTCCTCATTGAGGAAATCCTGGGGATCGGGCAAAGCCCTAGAACTCAGCTTCATAAAGTTTGGTCAAACAGATTGGTAAGGAATTGGCCAGGTATTTCTTGCCCGAGCGCGCCCGCAATGCAGGCTCTGCTGAATTCGGTAGATCAGCGTGCCAGGGACTGGTGCGACAAAATTCCTGTCGCAGAGTCTTGCGCTGAGCAGCCGCTGCCTCTTCTCGTAGGCCGTACTTACTCTCCTGCCTGTCTGCGGCAGCGGAGCGTCGGCAAATTCAGGCCCTGGCTACGCTGGGCTAAGTGCTCATTTCGAGTTCGGGGTTCTCTGGACAAGTGCCCCCGCAGAAGGTTCCAGGCGATCCCGTGACTCCCAGCCATGCTCTGTGACACTGGGGACCTCTGGAAAAGAACAGCGCGGACCCGTCCTCTTTAAGGACGTAGAAGCCGCTATTCTCCTTTAAGTCTTCCCACACCGAGGCAGCGTAATGGCCTTCGAGGGCCTGCCTCCGGGAACTTGGATCTGCTTGTCCCTGCTCCGAATTGGGCCCTGTCGCGTCTCTTGCTACAACTCTGAGTTTCAGATACAGAGCTAGGTAGAGCCCCAAAGCCCTAAACCCTGAGACTCGAGAAGTGGTTCTATGTATTGTCCAGGACAGTCGTGCTGGTGTCATTGAGGAGTAAAGTTTAGATACAGCCCTCCCAACTCAGCCCACAACCACATGACTTCACCTTCACTAGGCTAGTCATATCTTTGTTGCTACTTTACGAGTACTTTAACTAAGAACTGACAGACAGGGCCCGGTACGCCTTAGTCGCAGATGTGACACGACGCACCGCTATCCTCGCTTCAACGAAGCCAATATCGGACTTTGAGAGGAAGGGGACACCACCGAAAAAGTGGGATCCTCACTGAAGAACCCGGAAGTCTCAAACCCCACAAAGCATAGAGCCTAGGTTACGTGCCTAGGTTTCGTTCCAGCTTCTATTCGTGGAGGATGCCTGCCAATTCTGAACTTATGATCGCGACAGCCATCCCTGCGACATCACGAATAACTGCCAATAACCATGTAAAGAGGACAGCTAGGCCGGAGAGGGATCAGGAGCATTCATGAATTCCGACCCACTTGATCGGGTCGCGCATGCACGTTCCACAGGCCGCCACATGTCTTGACACCATGTCGCAGGAGCTTGGTTGATTTCTCTAGCCTGCCGAGGCAGCCCAAGATACATGTCGACATCATTCAGGTCGGGGCAGCAGAGTGAGGTGCAGGAGGTGTATTTGAGGCTCTCTGGCATCACAAAAAAGCAGCTTGGCCCGACTGAGGCGACAGAGGCTGCGTCAGATGAGTCTCGCCTGAGGACCATCGCGGCCTGCAGAAACGAGGCGTGAGTTCACCGCATCAGTTTGGGGCTTTCGTGTCTTAGGGCTCAGGGTTACGGGTTCATGGAGTTCCGAGCGTTGGAGTTTGAAGATGTCGCTGTTTACTGGGTTTCGGCCTCTGTGGAAGGCCTGAAGCGGGGTGCAAGCTAGGCTCAACGGGTAAAAATGGCCGGAGTAGCTGCCACGTGCTCAGGAGCTCCACGCACGAGAAGTTTTCATCGCAGGATCTCTAGCTAGACATTTCAACATCGAACGGAGTGGCTCTCCAAATATCTCTCCAGGAAGCCCCTCTTTTAGAATGGTCAGACAACCTATTGCTCCTTCTACCCTAAGCGCACTTAAAAGGCTCCCAACAGGATCTCGGAGGTCTTCCACCACGACCCAGATTCAGATTCTTTTGAGGATCTGTGTCTCTCGCAGGGGCTCTCGGCTTATCTTTTGCACACAAGGCATTGGATAAGAAATCGGCCCTGATATCACTACCCCTCCCGTTCCCACCTTGACGCGTTAGAAGACCGTTAGCAACAATGACCTAGCCGAAAGACACCATGAGATCTGACGTTGGAAGCCCTTGCGAGCCCTCTCTAGAACCCACAGCGCCTGGCGAGATCTTGAAACACTAAGCTTCAGTGGGTGGCACCCAGCAGCACCTGGCAAGTGAAAACGGGCCACCCTTCTTCGGGACTGCCTTTAACAAATATGTTGCAAGAAATTGTCTTGATCTTGAGAAGTCGAAACAGCCGCAGCATCGGCAGCAGCCGGCGCTGCATCAGCATCGTCGGCGTCGTCGTTGATTACTACACCGAGAACATGCTGAGCCCAGAAAATGTCACAAACCGTTGCCTTCACCTGCCCCTTATGCGTTAAGGTGGTACCCTCTCCTTGTTGGCCAAGCCCCAGCATGAGCCTTTGAGTCCGACAAGCACAAACGATAACGATCTCTGCTTGTATGCAGAAGCAGCTCGAATGCTTCAGGGAGTTGCTCACCCGTCTTGAAGCCCGTAAGATCCCGTAAGCATGCTGCGCATACTGGCTGCTGGTACGTATTCGGAGTCTCGGGACGGCCGTTGCAAGTCTGCTTGCCTTCCAGGATGCGAAAGGCAACATAACTCTGCGTGATGGAACTTGCGTCTACCAACATGCCACATCTACGCTTTTCGAGGCGAGGGTTGTAGTCAGAAAGGGTTGCAACTGGACGACATGCGTACTTGCACGGATGGCATGATCTCACCGCTAAAGCTCGATTGTTCGGGATTGCAACGACTTAGGACTTCTTGGAGATAGGCGTTTTAGCAGATTTTTGGACAGCACAAGATATGGAATTTTGTAAGATTTACTCGCCAAGCAACGCTTCTTGTCACGTTCGCCCCAATGCTGCGCTTCGCCTCAGAAGCGACACCAGGCCCTCATAATGCTGCAAGTTTCACTACATTTACACAGTGACAAAGAGTGATGACAAAAAGCTGTAGTCACCATGACAGGAAAGAGAGCCAGCAACATCTTAACAGTCGATCCCCATCGCACACGATTACGCCTCCCTAGGTCGGGACGAAAGCGCTCAGCCTTGAAGCTCTTTGCTGCAGGGCGGATAGAGAGTATAAATCTGTTAAAACACTACAATACAAGTCACGAGGAACGCCTTAAGGTTGGCCTAAATCCTCTCAAGCCCTGCAGGCCCCTACCCCCGAACCGACTCTGCAGCTCCGGGCCGAGCTTTTTGCCCACGGCCACTTGGCCCATCCCTGAGGGCCTGGGTGGGACTTCAGCACTCCGGGAGTCCAGGGATCAGCTGGAGAAATTGAAGAGGAGAAAAGAAGTTAACGCAGCCGAGGGGGAGGGTGGCAAGGTTCAGTGTGAAGAGGCATGGGGAGTTGCCACAACAAGGTCCCATGCCCTCGGGAGCCACAATGTTGAATCTCAGACTGCATACTGAAAGGCCACGTTATTCCCAGCTAGTCACAGGCTGAAACGAACACATCCTTATGCAGTTCTGCACACGTCGATGGGCACCCGAACCTATACTTATACCGGCATCCATGACAGGCGCCGGCTTCAGGATTCGGATACTTAGCATCTCGGTACCCAGCGGTTTCGGTCGACGCCGCTCTGCAGACCCGAAGATGCCTGGCAAAGAGCGGCAGCTGACGTCTTCATGCTGCAGGATGCCGATGTTACGTGCGTGTTTTCGACGGTAGGCCTGCCCAACGCGAAGACATTTCGCGCGAATGAGTTGAAAAGACAAAAGTCAACGTGAAGTTTCTCGCATCGCTTCTAAAAACCATGGATTCAGCGTTCGTGCTGTTTTGCAAGGCACTCACTCTAACAAACCGAAGGCCTTGTTTCTTACTATAAGGGTACCAAACATGTATTAATCCAATTAATAAGGCTTCTACACCCTCTGAAATGTAGGCACGAGACTCGTGCCAAAACCACTGGAGCTCCAAGAAGGCTTTGCAAGCCCGGACCAAAACTGCTTACACGCTGCAGCTGTTCGTAAGTCTCCGCACCGGGTTGTACCACATCGCAGCAGCTGCATGTAAACAGAACTGAACCAGGAGGACGGAAGCATGCCGGGCTAACGGTCGCAGTCATCGCGGTTTTGGAGCTCCAGCGCGATTTCCTGGCTCAGTGCCCAAGAATTGAACATCGAACCGCAGGTTCGTTCGGATGAAGAATGTGGGGCTCCATGCATCAGCCCCGACCCAACGAAGCCGCCAAGAACATGAGCTTCAAATCCGACAGCTTGCATGTAAGCAAAGGGCTGGCCTTGAGGTCGCGGTCTTTGTTGTAGAGGTGGAGCTGGGCTTCCTGTGGACTAATATAAGGGAAGAAAGACGACGCGGCAGAAGATAATGTAACCTCACCTCTCAAATCGCAAAACTGCTAATGACACGTGGTGGCGGCGTAGCGCTCCAAAACACAGTGAAGTGAGACCTGCTGCAAGCTAGGCTAGCAATAATGGCCAGACGCTGGGCAAGACAGGTCATAGCTGCACAAAGCACTATCAAATTCCAGACCGGTAGTAAAATGGGGGTTGGTGTACACGATGCCGATACCATCTCAATCATGTCATGTCTTAATGGAAGTCGTGAAGCCGTGCATCAAACAACTCGGACGGCCTGCAAGCGCTTGCGCTGATCAGTAATCTGCTTGACATCTTCCTTCAAAGGCAAGCGCTACGACATGGTCAGCGTGGACAAGTAGACATAGTAAGAGAGGGCTCAGCCAACGCACGAGCAGCCTGATGCCATGCAGACACTGCGACACTATGCGCGACAAAACTCGACCCTAAACCCTAAACCCTGGACCCATACAGAAACCCTTAGAGGTACAGAGGTCCTGCAAACGACAAGAGACAGTAATCGAAAGCTCGTGTTGCACCTCGCGGCTCTCACGGCTCGCGAAGCGTTTGGCCAAGGTGTCATGCTCTGCTTTGAGCTCCGACTCCTCACAGAGGAGAAAGTGCTGGGTTGCCAGGGGCGCCTGGCGTAGGGTTTAGGGATAGCAGCCCGTATGTAAACTCGCAGTACATACAACTTGCCCATATCCCTGCTTAGGCCCATATCCTGAACCACCTGAAACCCACAGGGACCCACCAGCGGAAGCATCAAGAAACGGAGAAATAAGATTGCCCATTCTGAAGGCCGGAGATCCTTGATGTTGTTGATCTCGCGCGCAGCTCGGAAAGCAGCGGCCAAGCGCCTGTTGGGGAAAGCTTGCGAATGCATCTTCCCACGCTATGCTTTGGAGCTTAAGGTCTGAAGGCCCTTGTTTGGTGCTACCAGAGACTACAATACATAGATAGAGTCTTGATAAAGTAGGACAAGTATGCCAACATCATGGAACTCGCACGCTTCATCTTAAATATCGTGCTTCAGCAGCAAGACCACAAACAGCCACCGCTGCCGCTCCAATAACATCGACGAGAAGCGCCCAAATTCCTCATTCCCCCACGTTACTCAGGACTCAGTAGCTCTGGAGGATCTGTAAGGCTCTGAAGGGTGACAGCAGAGACCAGCGGGGTTAAGAGTTAAGACTACACTGCATGAAAGGTGTCTCTGGACGCGGGCATTTGAAGAAGCCAGCCTCTGTTGGGCGTTGCCTCCTTCCCAGGCTTCGCGAACAGCATCTTCCTGAAAACCAATGAGCTAAGCGCACGTTGCAAATACTCTAAGCCTTGACCTTGTCGAATCTGCATGCAACATGTAGGAAACAAAAGATGGCACTGTCATTATCATCGTGTCCTTTGCGAGTCTGCCCTTGGGTCATCGTTGGTTGTCTGTGTCACTTGGGGTTTCGGCACATGGTGCCTGAGCTCTCGTACTCCATACAGGATGCACTGCAGGGATTCCGTAGGGCAGCCCTGACTGTTCTCAGCCGAGCGAGCTGAGGGAGCGCTGAATTGAGTAGGGGTTTAGGCCTAGGATGTTTTGGGGTTGCAAAGGTGCCGTACCGGACTTTTTTTCGCACTCGCACTCGACAAAGCAGGCGAGTGTTGGGGAGGTCCACACATTTCGACCACCCCAACATTCCCCACTCCTCGTAAGCCAATCGACTAGGTCAAGCTCCACAGTACGAGTTATACCAGGAGACCATGACCTGCCTAAGGATGTCAGACTGCGCCTTCCTCTTCTTGTTACATAAGTCACTCACATGCCAATAACAACGAACGCACTGACATTCCCAGGCAGAGCGACACTCAGCA
>CAJNDV010031905.1:22079-38780 GCA_905221635.1 Symbiodinium sp. CCMP2456 | reverse complement strand
CCTAAAGCCTAAACCCTGACCCCTAAACCCTCAACCCTGAACAATCCCGAAGCCCCGACTTCCGAGAGACCCAGAGCCCCACACTTAAAGGATCATGGGACTTAGTAACTAAGGCAGGGTTTAGGGTCTAGGGTTTAGGGTTTAGGGTGCCTTAAGGATCATGGGACTTAGTAACTAAGGTTATTATTAGGGTAATTATACTTATAACTACTTACAACCCCAGTTCAGGTACTTATAACCATACTTAGGAAGTCCCATGATCCTCCAAGCATTCAGACCCAACTCCGAATTCCGCAGGACCTGTCCTACCTGGAGCCGCTCACATGGCCTGGGACCTAGCTTGGGCAGCAGAAACTATGGGGTTTCAGGGTGGAAGGACACATAAGGGTTTCAGAAGAAGGAGGCTACAAGGGCTATATGGGCAGCTCTCCGAGGGTCCTTTTCATAAAGGTGCCGTACTATATTGGGGACCTCAAAAGGGACCCAATTTTTTAGAGAACTATCCCTTTACATAAGTGCACTACTTGTTGGGTAGCTTCGGAAGGACGGTTCGGAGACCCTCATGTCTGCATCCTTTCAGGGAGGTTCAAGCAGCGGCGAGTCGGTGGCAAGGACGAAGTAGCCCCTTCAGTAGGAACCAGCCATGAAGTACTCCATTGACATGCAGCTAGCTTTTGAGCATGGGCTGGCTCGGCTTGTAGATGTCTTTGGTGTGGATTTCAATTCTGATCGTGTCAAGGAGAAGTAGAGTGGCGAGCCTCGCCTTCGCGATCGTATTGGTAACCGCAGTGGACTCATCGACACCTGGCCAGACTTCCTCGGAATATGTCTACTGACCTTCCCCAAGGACGAGGAGACGTCTGAGGAAGAAGCCAGGGCCATAATTCCTGAGCTTTGTGCACTGGAGAGACCAGTCCTAGACATGCCCGCGAAGTTGCACAAGGAGAAAGAACGTCACCATACGACTTGGAAGATCCGAGCTACAGCAGACTGGATAGCGGAGACTCGAGCCGAATGCTGGGGTCTTCTCACAAAGCATGGGTTCTGGGTCGAGCCCTGGCACGAGGCGGAAGATGAAGTGCACATTGTGCTTCGTGGCTATTATCCCGACTCTGGTTCACGCAGTTTCGATCATGAAGGCAAACCACCTGATAAGATCAGTAGTGGTTGCGACAAGATCGGAATCCGCGAAAGGACATGGGCTTCACTGGGCAGCATCCTGTCCGTGAACCTGGGCTCATCCAGCGTGCTCAAACAAGGCGGAACTCCCCTCGATTTGCCACTGGATTCGATTGACGAATTTCCACCTCTTAATCCCAGAGGGTCCCAACTCAGTATGAAGCGGACATGGTTGACTGCGGCTAGTGTCGGCTAGAGGCAGTCATGCTGCTGATGTGCGCATGTTATTTGCGAAATTATATTATGAATACAAGGTACTTAGACCCCTAGGGCTGCAAGTTGCATATAACAGTTGAACATTATTTGTAAGTTAGTTTTATCATTATTTGTAGGATAGTTAGGTAAGGTCCTTGACAGTACCCTTGCTATAGCTGTTACTTTATAAGGACAGTACCCAATCCAGACCCCTTAAACTGTAAACCCTAAACCCTAAACCCTCAACCCCTAAACCGTAAACCCTAAACTTAAACCCTAAACCCCCAAACCGTAAACCCTAAACCTTCAAAGCCGACTTGGAAAGAGCTCACCCTTCTGTGAGGCTTTAGGTTTGCGGCATACTGGCAACCCTTTAGTCTATCTAACTGATCTATCTACCTATCTGTCTATCTATCTATCCATCTATCTATCGATCTATCAGTCTATGTATTTATCGATCTACGTATCTATCTGTCTATCTATCTATATCTTTCTCTCTCTCTCCCTCTCCCTATCTGTCTGTCCGTCTGTCTATCTATTATATCTATCTATCTATCTACCTACCTATCTGTCTATCTACATCTCTCTATCTGCCTGTCTTCGTATCTATAGTCTGCGGGCATTGAGAGGAAAGGGTTCGTGGGTTTTAGGATCATAGGGATTACGTGTCGACCCGTTGTTCTCTGGTAAGCTTCATATCTTCGACAACCGCCAACTTGTGTACCGCTATGGGGTCCGTACCGGCCAAGTCATGCTAGACCCCAACCACCCTTGATTAAACCCTAAATTTCCGCTACTGAGGACCATCCAGGGCTCCATTGAGCGTCACTTGGGGGGGTCCTGGCAAACCCTACGCCCACAAGCCTGAACCGTAATGACCAGTCTTGCCTGTTCTTGGTGACTTGCTTGAGGTCCCGGCATCTCACAGGCCTGTTTCGGGTTCAGGCTTTGAGGGTTTAGGGTCACGAAAACAGCGAAAACAGGAGCTGTTTTTGGATTTCTACCCATGGCTCCAAGCGTCTTCAAAGGGTTCATGGCAGGGTCATTAGTTCTGGAGCTACTGCATGAATTGACGATTCCGGAGTTTCGCGAGATCAGGGGCCCGTGGACACTAACATGAAAGATCTTCATGGAGGCCTTCGTGTACCTATAGTTTCAAGAAGCCCGCACCCTGAGGAAGCGCAAAGTAATACCCCGACGCATAGCTCGAAACTGCACGAGATAGCATGCAGCTTCCATTCAGATCTTCCAACATTCCTTAATTAAGGCATATACATGAAGCATAGGAGGATCCCTAATATGAGTGAATTCAGGTACTTTCCTTTATTAAGGGATTATGCATGGTCTGGGTACCCGGGCACCAAGCAGTGTAGCAATTCTTGGCAGGTGCCGCTTGCGAGCTCCCTGCTGGCTCCGACCGCATGAACGGAGTTTGCGTTGATGAGGCAAGCGCAGAGTTTGGAGGAACACGGCAGATTTATATGTCATGGAACTGGCGCAGCTGGCTAGTGCAATTTATCTTTCGCTATACATCAGATGTCTAGTTTTCGCATGACGTCTCTGAAGGCTAGCAGTCATACGAGCTTTCGAAACGAGACTATCTTGCATGGCCAGTCTAACTCTGAACCACCGCATGCTGCAAGCCTGAAGCATGATTAGTGCTGGGCGGCAGGCAACCAGGGGAAGGACTCGCCTCGACAGCATTGTGTCCATGATCATGTAACCCTAGCCCCCCCAGGTACCTACTATATAAGGTACTAGAGCCGCTAGGGCCCTATATAGTAGGTACCTGGGGGGGTTAGGGTAAAACCAGCTGAAATCCTGCGGGCGTTTCCCCAAAAGTGCCAATACAATGGCTCCTTCGCATATGAACTCCTTCCCTCGCGAGTCCAAAACCCTAAACCCTAAACCCTAGCTTAAACTTATGCGCTCAGCCCCACAATCAGGCCCGGACTCTTGGTAAGGGAGTTTAGGGTTTCAGCTTTAGGGTTCCGGGTTTGGGAGGGTTTTAACTTTCTGGGGCTTGGGGTTTATGGTTTAAGGGAGTTTAGGGTTTAAAGTTTAGGGTTCAGGGTTTAGGAGGGTTTAAACTTTGTAGGGCTTGGGGTTTAAGCTTTTGGAGTTTAGGGCTCTTGAGCTCCACCTGCTCCGTCCGGGGCAGGTCGCAAATATCCAGAGCCAGCTGACCTTCTGCAAGGACGTCGTCGGGTTTAGGGTTGAGGGTTTGGGCTTTAGGGTTTAGGGTTGAGGATTTGGGGTTTAGGGTTTGCCCTTCTGCAAGGACGTCGTCCAGTATCGCGCATGCGCTGGGCTCTCAGTGTTGGCAGTGCGACACCGCAGGGTCCAAGGGCGTGCCGCCTCCTGTAAATACTAACCTACATGCGTGCTAGTGCTATTATCTGAAGCCCACGTACCGAATCATTGGGTAGTTGGGCGTTTCGGGGAATCAGTGATGTCGGTCAAGGCTACAACTCAGTCGCTTTCGTCCTGATCCTCTGGACTCGGTACAGTGTGTAGGCGGCCGCTGTCTACGGCCGCCACAGAGACCCTCTCCTAAACCCTTAACCCTTTAGGGCCTAAATCCAAAACTCGAAAGATCATCTCTACAACCCAGAACTCGAGCACTAAACCCTCTAGCCGAGACTGTTATCAAAGGCAGATATGCCGAGAACGATGGTTGTGAGACCTACTCTGCAGTGTATTTAAGAGCATGTGTGAAGTTGCCACTGCACCACACAAAGCCTAGGTATCCCTAAGGGTCCATGTACCCAAATAGTAGGTACTTTGGCCCCAAAGTGTCCAAATAGGGACTACTTTAAGGCCAAAGTATCTACTATTTTGGTACATGGACCCTTAGGGTATAGTTTTGTATACTGAACTTTCCTTCGAATCACCATTCTGGAATCCCAAGCACTGCCTTGAGCTCGAAGGATGTTTCAACCCAGTACATCACCTAGGTTCCACAGTAGTACCCTTTTGCCCTTCTTGGTTTGGGGTCTCGTTATTGAACCAAATAGTAGGAAAAAGGGCACCCTTATTATTACATCCTTCGAACGCCTACGCCAGTGGAGCCCTCTTGAAAGCTCACGCCCCTAGAGACTATCAGATATCGATAAACGCCGAACTCTGAAAAGTAGAGCACATGCCATGGAGCTTCGCCATCTGGGAGCCTCACGTCGGAAGCTGCAAGCTTTTTCGTTCGGGCCCCCGAAGCTGTTCTTGATGAGAGCCCAGTACGCACTACAATGAGAGACCATAAGATCCCTGCTAGGCACTTCTGAGAGGGGCGGGGGGTCCCGGGGTCCTGGACAGTCTGTGGCTGCCCCCTCAGTCTCGGCTCAAGATTGCACGTTTTCAAGAGCTCGGGCTCTGTTCCGACCATAACGCCTCTCCGCTGACGCAATGACCGCGGAGTGTCCCACAACCGCGTGGCCAAAGGGCCTTTCCATGTTGCTGGGAGATTTGTTTGTAAATGCAGGTGCCAAGATGCGCAGAATAGGCATTACTTATCCCTAACCCTACATAGGGCACTAGAGCCCCTATAGGGCCCTAGATAGTAGGTACCTGGAGGGTTAGGGTATGACAACTAAACCTCAAGGTAGGCATTATTTCCAAGAGGGTCCATATATACTACTATCATGGAATTAGGTCCCCAGAACCATAATAGGGATGGTCTTTTGGGACCTGAATCCCTAATGGTAGTGTGTATGGGGGTTAAAAAAAAATTGGGGGACCCTAATATAGTACCCTAAATAGTAGGATCCTTATTATAAGGACCCCAAAATAAAGGTAATTACCCTCATTATTATGGGAAGCTCCCATATGGACCCTCTGGGTCTGCGCAGAGACGACCAAGGTTGATGCTATGCCTGGGACTTTTCGGCCAGGCTCTCCTGGGCCAGGCAGAGACACTTGCCCAAAACAGGCGTTCCTTTGAGGGTTCTATAAGGGGTACCCTAAGGGTTTAGGGATACTTAAGGGTATATGAAAGTGCATGAACCCAAATGGTATAGACTTTGGCCCCAAAGTACTTATATAGAGATTACTCTAAGGCCAAAGTATATAGAGGGTTAGTTCTGCAATCACTTGTAAACTTTAGACTGCCGTAGGGTGCTTGTGAGTACTGGGCTTAGGGTTGGACACCCATTTGGGGTACATACTGTGCATTTTTTGTTTATAGGGTTGGGTACTTATGGGGTTGTCGCAATATTCTGAAAATTCGGCTTGCGTTGTTTTTTGGGGGAAGTATAAGGACAGGAAGCTGCTCGGACTCTGGATCCTGTCCAGTCAACGATGGCACCCCCGCTTTGGCTAAGACCCTGCTGGCCGTGAAGGCTGAGACTGCCCGCAGCGCGACGGAGGTCGGCGGGATCCGTGAGGGCTCCTTTATTGGTTTAGGGTTCAGGGTTTAGGTGCCTTTAAGGGTGCTTTTAAGGGTTTAGGGTTTAGGGTTTAGGTGCGCTTAAGTTGAGGGGCACCTTTAAGGCTACCTGCAAGACTGCTAGATGTTCAGGGGGCTTATGTAGAGTTGAGATATAAGGGCTTGTAGTGTTTTGGGCGCAACGGAGGTGATCGACATCCCAATGGACATGACCGAGGGTGCGAACCTGAGCAGGAACAGCAGCTTGGAGAACATCATCATGGACAATCTGGAGCATGACCTCGGGGAGGCCAAGTCCTTTCCTGATCTGGACAATGTCACCAACGACACACAAGGGCGACACGGCCTTGGACAGCTGGGTGCCAACTTAGAGTTCATGCCAGGCTCTCAGCTTCTTCCTTAAATCCCTAAACCCTAAACCCTAACCCCCCAGGTACCTACTATAGAGAGTACTAGAGCCCCTAGGGCCCTATATAGTAGGTACCTGGAGGGTTAGGGTAAACCCCTTGCTTGTCGTATCCTAGACCCTAACCCTAAACCCTAAACCCTAAACCGTGAGCTGGTTGACCCAGCAGCCCGGCGCTTCCTTTCATGCAGGATGCTCAAGCTGGCACAGCTCGAAACGATTGTGGAACTTCAGCAGGCAGGAGAAGTCGGTGGTTGCTTTAAATAGATTCTTTTGTGGCATGTCCTGCACCCCTTAAGCCTAAACCCTAAACCCTAAACCCTAACCCCCTAAACCCTGAACTCTAAATGCAACAGGTGGAGATCAACGAGTTGAGGGGCTGCAGCTGTGTGAAAAAGAATGAGACCATGGCAAGCACTGTTGAGACTAGGTTCCCCAGTAGCAGCCTTTTGGGGTTTATAGGGTCTAGAGGTTTAGAGGTTTAGGGTTTTAGGTTCTATAAGGTTTCCAGGTCCCAAAAAAGTGCCCTTGTTCCATTCTTTTGTGGGGTCTCCTTTATTAGAACGGAATATTCGGAAAACAAAGGGCACCCTCATTATGAAGGGCTTACTCGGGAACCCAGGAGATGAAAGCGAAGGAGGAATCGAAGGCTCGGCAGGCACAGGAGGTTTTAAAGAAAGTCTTGCACAAGCACAACCATCAGCGACTAGGTTCCTGAGTAGTAGCCTTTTGCCCTTTCTATTTCGTGGGTCCCCTTGTTGAAACTGAACAGTAGGAAAAAAGGGGTAGCCTTTTTGTAAAAGGGGCTACTCAGATGCCTAGGCGAGAGAAGCGCGAGTTTGTGACGCCGGCCTCCAAAGCCGCAGCGCCCGCCGCGGCTGCAAGCCCATCGGCTCCGGTCAGCAAGACAGGAGAGACTCGAAGAACATGTGGGTGAGCAGCGATCGATCTATTTATCCATCGATCTATCCATCTATCTAGGGTTCTCGGTTTAGGGTTTAGGGTCACCCAGAAACGCCAAAGCCCCCAACCCACCAAATCCCTACTGAAAGGCTCCCATTTCAGCGTCATGCCCACTTAGAATTAGAAGGACCGCAAGGCCACAAGGTCCCCCAAAGGCACATTTATTGGGAGCTTGGTCAGCCTCAAAACCTAGACAAGATGTAGGGTTTGCGGTGTAGGGTTTGCGTTTCGGGCCTGGGTTTTAGGCATTTCCCAAAGGGTCCAAGTACCATCATAGTAGGTACTTAGTAGGTATTTGGGCCCCAGAAGTGTGTACTATACTAGCACTTGGACCCTTTGGGTTTTAGGTGAGTCCAGCAGGAAATGCCGGAGACGTGGGGGAAGCGCTCGTCCAGCGCCACAAGCACAGGAAGCAGAAGGCAGGTGTTTTCGAATCCCGCAGCCCCACAAGTTCAGAGGACTTAGTAAGCGAGTAAACCAATTCCAGTAGAAACAGGCACGCCCGGAGGAGATCTAGAAGCAACGTTTTGAATTTGAGCTTTGTGATTATGTGTCACAAGTACAGGCGAACTCTAGTGATGACTCCCTGGACGATGCTGTCACCGCCAAATGGGCCGACCCAATCGTGGATGCATCCTCGGCACAATTACAAGAGACTGCTCAGTTGCAGAAACCCTGCATAGTCTAGGGCCTTGGGTTTAGGGTTTGGGTTCAGGGTTTGGGTTTAGGGTTTCGGGTTAAGGGTTCAGGATTCAGGGGTTCGGTTTAGGGTTTGGGTTTAAGCGTTTACCCTTGATGACCTGAAGATGAGTCCGAAGTAGCACAGAGGGGTTATGGGTCCAAGAACTTCGTACACCCAATAGTCCTAGTAGGCCCTGTCCTGGCGATAGATTCTCTTTGAATACCAACCTACAAGTACTGCCATGCAATATCGGGACCTGACTAATTACCTATACTATTTTGGGGGGCTCCTTACTATAGGTACAGTGTAATATGCCCCATAAACCTCATTTTATTAAGGCCCCTACATCGCTACCCCTCCTGCGCCCATGAGCCTAAGTGGTGGGTAGTTTGACCTTGAGGGGTAGGATCCTGGCTGCCCCAAGTCCGAATCGCAAGACCTAAATCCCAAACCCAAACCCTAACCCTAACCCTCAGGTACCTACTATATAGGGCCCTAGGGGCTCTAGCACCCTATGTAGTAGGTACCTGGGGGTTAGGGCTAAACAGTTTTTTTAAACCTCAATGCTGAAGCCTACAAGCTCCCGAACCTAAACCGCCAAGCCACAAACTCTCTACAACCCCCAAGCCCAAGCCCCCAAACCCAAGCCCAGGTAGCCGAAGATGTCGGAGGATCCGTTGGCGATGCTCTAGGCGCAGAATTTTGCATGAGGGCCGAGAAATTGCACAGGCCGCTGCCCATGTTGTCGGAGATGCGATGGTGGGTACTTGCTACTTAAAGGATCACGAGACTTAGTAACTGAGGTTATTATTAGGGTAACTATACTTATAGCTACTTAGAACCCCAATTAAGGTACTTATAACCATACTTTCTAAGTCCCATGATCCTCCAAGTACCTCTGTGAGGTCTACGAAGAGCATCCTCCCCGAACACTCAATGCTGATGGGATGCGACATGCCTTACACCCACGACCCGAAACTCCTCTTACCACCACTCACCCTGCAAAAGCATGAACAATGAGCCAGGTGACGCCTACGAAGCCGCTGCGGATCAGGTGTCCTTCGTAGCGCACCTCTGTTGCATTTGTAAACTTGGTTTGACATTCAGGATTCAGGATCATCACTTTATCACTCAGGACGGAGTTTCAATTCAGGGTTAGGTTCAGCGTAGACCAGGTCGCGATGCATGTGCTTGAATGCACAGTTCTGTGCATGAGAGTTGTTATGTCCACTTTCCAAGCTCTTTCGAAAATCCTTTTGTTGGCCTCCTGTGGTCGACCGTACTTCTTAACTCAGTCACTCTCAAGAAGGCCAGCGACACGCTTTAAGGTTTCTGGGGTTAGTTGAGGGTTATGACCCCCTGTGTGAAAGCAGACCGTGACAGACCACCGACTGCGGCCGTCGTCTCTTGCCGATGCCAAAAACCCTCAGACCCAACGAACCGTAAACTCCAGAAGCACTCAGCCCTAAACCCTACCCTAAACCCTGAAGAGAAGCAGACACGTACTAAGACCAACAGAGCGCAGGAACACAGTGATTGATTCCGTTGAGATGGCCGTGGACATCTTAGTCCGCGGGTTTACGGATGCTTGACTGCAGATTCAGATTAGCTCGGGAAGCTTCGATCCCTAAGTTCGCAGTCTAGGGTTTAGGGCTTTGGGTTTAGGGTTTAGGGTTTACGGTTTAGGGTTTAGGGTTTAGTTTAGGGGCTTGGGCTTTCATGTTGTGTTTTGTGCTAGGGGCGTCCAGGTGTTATTGGTGCCCTTGTGTTCGTTTAAGCGGCCTTTTCGCATTTTGGGGCAAGGGAGTTCAATGTACTGAGGGTCTAGGCCTGCCGGGTGCTTTGGGTTTAAGGGTTCGAAGATGATATTGGGTTGAAAATCACGTTCACGTCACCTACTTGGAGGTACATGGGTAATTATAAGCAGGGTTATAAATTCCCCAATATGGGTTATAACTCTAGCTACGACGTATAACCCCACTTATAACTACCCATGAACCTCCAAGTAGCTGCAACAAAAACCTCATCATGCCTGCCGCTCTGAGTCTTTGCTTAGGCTGTTACGCCCCTGCTTGTTTAAGCCAAAACAACCCTAAACTACAAAAAGCAACCATCTACTACAACCGCCGGAATCTACAAAACACAGCCCTAAAGTATACACAAATACAACCCCGAGCGGCAAAGCAAAGCGTCCGTAAACCGCAAGAAACAATCAACGCGACAGCACGGACACAAATCCACCCCAAACTACAACAAACTAATTCTCAGCTACCCCTAACCCTCCAGGTACCTACCATACAGGGCGCTAGGGGCTCTAGTACCCTGTATAGTAGGTATCTGGGGGGTTAGGGTACAGAAAGATGCAGGATTGGAACGCCGGCTGCGACGAGAGCAGCTGGCCCTCCATGCGGATTGATGCGAGGGGTCTCAATGTCAACTGGGGGAGGCCCGGTGGGTTTAGGGGTTTATGTTAGGGGTTTGGGTTTAGGGTTTAGGGTCAACTGGGGCAGGCCCGCTGGGTTTCGGGGTTTTGGGTTTAGGGGTTTGGGGCTTATGTGGGTTTTTGGAAAACACCTGTGGGACTATGTGTGGACGTTTGGAAACTATGGTTTTTGGATCAGAAATTAATAGAGGGTTTGGAAGTTCAATCTTCTAGGGTTTTGGGGCTTCATCCGGGTGTTATAAGCATTCGAGAAGGCTCATGTAGGTATATCGGTATAAAAAACGTATGTATGTCACCCCCTTCCCCAGATCCGCGCATTGTGCATTTCAAATCTGTTAGCCGCAATGTCTCTAGCTCTCGGCAATGACCGAGAAGACAGTCTGCAGCAAAGTCTGTATCTTAATATGAGACACTACAGCTGCTGCAAGTCTGAGGGGCAACATGAAAGCTACCGATCCCTTCGCAGGTAATTTCAAATAGCTCATGTAAAGGTTGCAAACTGCAAGCTCTACATTGAAACGATGTGGAAAGGGACCTTCCCTCTTTCTGGACACAAGGCACGCGCCTAAGTCAGCTGGTCTATGTGTTTCGGGAGCACGAGTGGGGAGCTGCTTCATTTGTTCTGATGTGTTTATCTGTCACACAGGAGCTTCCTTGCTCCTAACTGAAGAATGGGTTCGGTGCTCCTTTTCGTCAAGAGAAAACAAGAGAAAGAAGAGCTGCCATGCCTTCATTGCGAGATAGAACAGCTCTCTTCCCATTCGTGCCAGTGGGCTATGAAATATTGTGTTTATGTTTGCCGGAGACTTCCCTGCTGCACCCTGAACACAGAAGCTGTCCGTTTTTCAGAGCAAGATATACTGTACCAGGTACCAGGACATCAGAAAGCTCCTGTTAAGGACAAAGCCCCCTTACCTGCAGTCTCCATTGTAGTTCCTTGTTTGGGATACATGATAAAATCCTTAATATATATTTGGCTAAACCAAAAAAAAGGAACTACAATGGAGATGGAGACTCTACCCTAGCCTCCCAGGTACCTACTATATAGGGCCCTAGGGGCTCCAGTACCCTATATAGTAGAAACAGGGGGGTTAGGGATAGGTAAGACCTGAAGCCGCCAAGACATTGCGAGGCAGAAGTGCTGGGTCCGGCTCATGGGCCAGACATGTGCCTTGGTAGTTTTGAACATCGGGTTTAGGGGTCTAGGGGTTTAGGGTTTAGGGACCTGGGTTTAGTGTTTAGGGTTTAGGGGTTTAGGGGTTTAGGGGTTTAGGGTTTAGGGCTTTGGGACATGAAGGTATTGAATAGCCGGTTATGGGACAGCTTGGTTTCGTTTTTTTCGGCGGCCGAACAATGCACAATACCTATAGTCTCCATTGTAGTTCATTTGTTGGTTTATCCAACTGTATATTAAGGATTATTTAATGTATCCCAAACAGGAACTACAATGGAGACTACAGGTAGTCCTCCAAGAGGGTCCATATATGCTACTATTATAGAATTAGGTCCCCAAAACCACAATAGGGATGGTTTTTTGGGACCTAATTCCATAATGGTAGTGTATATGGACCCTCTGGGCCTGTCTTCAAGGTAACCTCTTCGACTTCAACTTTGGCGTCACCGACCTAAGCTGGCCCGAGCCAATCAAAACCGTCGCCGAGTTTGGCATTTCCGCTGTCAAGGCACTTTTCACAATGGGCAAGGAGCCCGGGCAGGTGTCTTTGTGTTCAATACCCCATAACCGGGCAACATTCTCTACGTCGAAACGAGATGCCCAATAAAGATTAAGCAGTACTTATTCCTGGCTTGAGGGGTATTAGGGGTATTGGGCTCTTCGGAGACTGTATCCATCGACTTGAGGTTTGAGACCCGTTTAAGTCCATTGTCTGACACCCTGTGGGGCTGCCTGCCCCAGAGCAACAATTCGCACCTAAACCGTTCTTTCGGTCAGGAGCTCGTTAGCTGTGCGACGATCGACTCGCCCCTGCAGGTGGGCGTTTTGGGTTTAGGGTTGGGCTTAGCGATTAGATTGTTCAAGATTGCGGTCCCAAATGATGTAGGAAGGATCACACTGGTCACACAGCTTCGAAATGCCAGAACAAAGCAATCGAGCACTGTAGCTCTAAATCTTATGACGAGCCAACTCTTTCCTCGGAGCCTGAGATTCCCTGGGCCGGATTCCGTGTTTATCGGGGTCAAATACTACGTAGGCCTTTGGGACATCTGATATGTTCCCTTATTGGGCTAAAGAGGGCCTTATTTACGAATTACGGTTTAGGGTTTAGGGTTTAGTGTTCAGAAGCTTCGAGGGGCCAACCTAGTATTGATTAGGGATTGAAGGGTGAGGGTTCTCGAGTAGGGCCTTAGCCAAGTTTGTCAAACAATGTAGAGGCCGGAATGTGTCCTGAATTTTTTTCCTTACGGTTCCTCGCTAAATTTATATTACCCTAGCCCCCCAAGTAATTACTATATAGGGTACTAGAGCCCCTATGGCCCTGTATAGTCGGTACCTGGAGGGTCAGAGCTATACATTTCCCGAAAACCGTAAACCCTAAACCCTAAACCCTATTGAGCCCTAAAAGACCCAGGTCCTGACCTGCTTCGGGAACAAGATCATCGAGAACGTGCCGCCGCTAAACTTCCTGAGCCGCATCAGCGACGTGCTCACAGAGTTCCTTCGCGACTAAGTGGGGGTTTCCGAAAATAGGGGGTACCTTATTTGGGGGTCCTTATAATAAGGATCCTATTATTTGGGGTACTATATTAGGGTCCCCTATTTTCGGAAACCCCCAAGTAGGTAGCGTTTTACCAGTTTTTGTGCGTGTATCATAAGTACAAACCAACGAAAGGGGCTACAGTACTCGGTGCCTAAGGTTCATCTTGATCTTCGCAAAAGTCGCCTCGGCAGTGGTGAGGCAAGAACTCGCATAAGCAGGGATGTTGCCGTCCTTTTAGCATAGACCCTGTTGCCCCGATATTCTACACCCCCTGCATGGCCCCTCAAACCTATCCCTCAAAACCCTCAGGTATGATATACGCAAAACCATATGCGAATCATTACTGCACCCATATTTCCTGTAGCCTGTCACGCACCCATGGTCGGGTTTAACTGGATGTTGGAAGGCCCAGGCCCAAGCCCAAGCCCTAGAAACTTTTCACCCTTAGCTCCAAAACATAAACCCCGAACCCCTACCCAAACCGAGACCTTCAAACCTACAACTCCAAGCCTTTATAGAGCTCTTGTAAGCTCTCTCTGCCAGGAAGTTACCTGAAGCCTCTACCCTGACGGCCTAAACCCTCAACCCTTTATAAATGTTTTGAACCCTAAACCCTAAATCTAACCCTAAACCCTCAACCCTAAATTCCCTAAATATTATAAACCCTAAACCCTGAACCCTGCCAGGAAGGTCCTGGAAGAGGGTCAATCCTTGGTTGAAGCGGCTGCGACAAGCACCGACTTCCCCAGCGCTGGCGCCCCTGCGAAGCTGCTTAGATAGCCGATGGGAGAACTTTAAACTTCTTGGCCTTACATAGTTGGGAAACAATTTGGCCTTGTATACTTTTGCATTTTCTTGGCCTAATCTATTTGGGTCTAGTTTAGAACAAATGAACGATGCTGGGCTGGTTTATTGGAGAAGAAAGGCTACAGCACACGAGCAAGAACCTCATGATCCAGATCCACTCTCAGGTAGCCCCTGAGGCGGAGTAGGGTTTTTCGCGGGTGAGGCTTCCGGGTGTAGGGTTGCAGAGTTTGGCATGTATCTGAGGTTTTGCGGTTCTAGTTTTGGGTCTTGGTGGTTCTAGGGATTTTGCTTTTTTGCTCTTATGACAGGGTTTAAGGTGTAGGAGTTTAAAGGTTTAGGGACCTCTGAGGCTCACCGTCTGATTTAATCCGCTTCATTGATCCGGTGACTGCTCGGTCCAGAGGCCCGCAGTGCCTCCGAGCTGCTGCAGGATCAAGTTGCAGCTCGCCTTCCAAACTTTGGCAAGGAGATGGAGGGAATATACCTTAAATCATAATCTTGAAGGCCCCTATATACTGGTTACGGTTTAGGCTTCGGGGTTGTGGGCTTTACTTGTGCTTTGTGTGTGTGTGTGTGTGTGTGTTTTGTGACCTGAGACAGGTTTGGCTTCAAGAGCAGCTCCTGGATCCTGACTACTGCATAACCATCTCACTCACTCGCAGCAGGCTAGCCCAAGGAAACATGTTGCACGGTAGCACCTGTTCCTGTTACCTCTTGAAATTCCTTTTCCTGCACACCGTGCATCGTGCTGTCGTCCATTACTTAATAATTAGAATAGGATTCTGGGGGATTCCTTATTATCATTATAGTATATACCAAACCTTAATTCTACTTATTAAGGCCCTGAAGAGAACCACTTAGACTCGAAAGGGGCATTGCACCCTTGCTGATTCAAGAGTACCTACACCTAAAACCCCGTCTACACTACTTCTACATCGGTCCTGCGCAACACAAAAGCCTAAGAACCCCTCCCAACCCTCACCTCGCAGCCAGTAGTACACCCCTGGGCCTTTAGGCCCTAAACCCTACAATTCATAAACCCCCAAACCCTCAAAGTTTAGAATTAAACCCAACGGCCTAAACCCTAAATCCTCAACCCTAGCAGTCACACCTAATCACCCGAGACGTAATACCCAGCCCCGAACCAAAAATCCGAAACCAAAAATCTCCCTGAGCCTATAACCCTAACACTAAAACCTTGAGCAGTACCTTAACCCAAATAACCCACCTCTGTGAGGACTTATCTATGGCAATCATAACAAGGCGCCCCCCAAAAAAAAGCAGGTTTCCCTAACACGCCAGGTACCTACTATATAGGGTACTAGAGCCCCTAGGGCCCTATATTTTAGGCACCTGGAGGGTTAGGGTAAACCCTAAAACCCTAAACCCTAAACTTTAATCCCCTAAACCCTAAACCCTAAACCCTAAACCCTAGGTTTTCTAGGGTTCAGGTAAACCCTCCACGCGCTGAGCGTCCCTAAGCAATCGCCCGAGGGAGCCGACCCTGGGCCCAAGGAGGTGATCAACTTCAAGGCGGGCTTTACGGCGTTGCGGTTTAGGGTTTGGAGTTTAGGGTTTAGGGTTTAGGGTCATGATTTAGGGCTTAGGGGTAAATTTACCCATAGGCCCCATAGTAGTTCCTTTTTGGGGTTCATATTTCATTTAGAATCCCATAAGGTAATCCCAAAAAGGAATTACTATGGGGCCTATGTCAAGGTGGGCAAACAGAGACGTACTATAGGGGCCTTAATAATTACCTGTACAATTTTTTTTTTTTTGGGGGGGGGTCCTTATTATAGTTATAGTTATCATTGTTATCATCATGAGTCAAGGCGGGCTTTAGGGTTTAGGGTTTATGGTTCAGGGTTTAGGGTTTAGGGGGGCTTTGGGGCTTTGCGGTTTAGGGCTAAGGGGTTTAGGGGTTTAGCATGGTTTAGGGCTTAGGGCTTTAGGGCTTTGCGGTTTAGGGCTTAGGGCTTCGCGGCTCTAGGGTTTAGGGCTTAGGGCTTTAGGGCTTAGGGGTTTAGGGGTTTGCGGTTTAAGGCTTAGGGGCTTTGCGGTTTAGGGCTCAGGGGTTTAGGGGTTTACTGATGGTTCCTAGGCCCTCAACCCTAAACTCTATGACCCGAAACCTGAAAGCCTTAAACTCTAAAGTTAGGGAAGTTAGGGCTTCAGCACTTAGGGCTTTTACAGAGGTTTGGGGTTTATGCAAGCAAGTTTAGGGTTTAGGGTTTAGGGTTTATAGGGTTTAGGGTTTAGGGTTTAGGGTTTAGGGTTTAGGGACCTTTTAGCACTTTGGGCTTCAGGGTTTCATTACAGGGGCTTGGGGTTTATGCAAGCACGGCTGGGTTGTTTAAAGGGGGCTTGACCCATAGCACAAAAGGTCTTCCGGCTTTTGGTTTGGACGTGTAAGGGTTTACCCTCAGGCTCAAAATAGCCCAAAAGCCTTTCATAGTAGGGTCTTTGGGCCCAAAGGCATTAAACTGTGAGTCCTTAGAGCCCTAGGGTTGGGGTTCAGGGCTCAGAGGCTGAACCCCTGAACCCTGAACCTGGATTTATCGCTTGAGTGGTCGTCCAACTCTCACGACAGTGCGGTTGCTCTGAAGAAGACTCAGGGGGTCTTGAGAGCCCAATTGGAACACATGTTGGTTCGAAGGACCACAGACCTTTCCGGCCTTAAACCCATACGTGCTATAGGGCCTTCATAATTTCCTATACTATTTGGAAAGGGTTCCTTATTATAGTTATTGTACAGTGGGCCCCAAAACCCTGTTCTAATCATTATCATCATGATCCCCGAAACCCTAAACCCTAAACCCTGAACCCTAAACCCTAAACCCTAAACCCTGAACCCTAAACCCTAAATCCCCAAACACTTCAAGGCTCTTTCCCCCTGTAACCTCAAGGCCCAATGTCCTGAAACCCTCC
>CAJNDV010031905.1:10384-21979 GCA_905221635.1 Symbiodinium sp. CCMP2456 | reverse complement strand
CACACACACATCCAAACCCTAAAACCTTAAACCCTAAAGCCCTAAACCCTAAAACCCTAAGCCCTAACCCCCCCCCCCCCCAACCCGAAGCATGCACACACAAAAGAGGACTATCCTGCCACAGCCACGGACTGGAAGTTCAAAATCGTGAAGCTCCAGGATGCCCCCACCGAAGCGAACGACGATCCGTGGTCTTTCGAGGTTGACTAAGGCACGCTAGAGCGATGTCCAGCCTGCGTATCCCAGAGACTCCAATGTCTTCTTGAAAGGAATATGCAGGAAGATATAATTCGCGTACCTGCGAGATCTTGGAGTCTCTCAGTCAGTATGTTGACTTATCATCGGGATGCATGGGATTGGTTCTGGAAGCAGGTCCGGTAGGGGTTTGCACCAGAGACCGTCCCTTAATATCCCCTGTTTCAAGAAGTAGCGCTTCTACCCTCGTCGAGAGGTTTGTTTCAATTTTCGATCAGCCGTGAGGAGCCCGCATACACGAACCGCCTGAGTTTAGAGCCTTCATTCCATGTCAGGTCTGTCATGTGGTTCTTGCTTTTGGTGTATTGCGCAGGCCTTGATCATCTACATCGTAACAGGGAAGCCGCAAAACGGTAGGGTTTTCGGCTATAGATACGCCTTAACCCTTGTTCCAACTTCCTGAAGCGTCCTTTAGGCAACGGCGCATAGCTATCCAGACCTTCCAATATCCCTTGCTTAAGGAAAATACCAGAATTTCATTACCAATGATTTGAAGTGTAATATCACAATGTTCGCTAAACCCTAAACCCTAAACCCTAAACCCATTGTATGGTCGAGGACTACCGAGCCTTGTCCCGGTAGCACAAGTGCGGGTGGCGGGTTCCGGGCAGTTTGAATAAGGAGTTCCCAGCTTCCCGGGCTCCAGTCGCCAAGTACTGGGCTACTGTGTTACAGGCTCTATATATATATATATATGTATATATATATATATATATGTATACGTATGTGTCTTATAGCCAGCTATCTATTTATGTGTCTTATAGCTGTATGAGTGTCTGTATTAGCTTATTTTTTCGGAAATTGGAGCCCGAGGGTAATTAACTAAAATGCTACCGGCAGCTGTGCTGTCCAGCAGACTTTGCCAGGCGTTTGAAGCAAATCAAGGGGCCGTGAATGGATTAGGGTCTAGGGTTGTCGTGAGTGTCCACACCCTCATTTGTATAAGTAAGGGCTTGCACTCCTACACTCTGAGCCCACGGGCGCTTTATGATATCCTAAACCCTAAACGTAAAGTTGGTAAACCCTGCACAGGAACTACAATGGAGATTAGCTATAGGGATATGTCTATGGCACGTTAGGGATGTGGATTGTGTTTGTGGTCAGGTTTCAGTTTTGTGGCTCGAGATCCTCACCCCTTGAGGCATGGGTCTAAAGGTCAAACCTTGAAACAACAAACAAAGGCCTTATCGAACAAGCTCCGACAACGCAACCCTGAACCCTAACAGAGAAGCCTTCAGAAACCCTTGTTTCGGAGATTTATACAGGAAAAACAAAATGAGGAGCCGTCTCAAGTAGACAGTGTCTCGGGTTCGGATTTACGGCCAAGCCACAAACCCCAAGGGTCCAAGCAGTCCTTATTCATGGTTTTAGGTACCCAACAGGTACCCAAAAGAGCCCCAGAGTCCTTAAAACAATTGGGCAGTTGGACCCTTAGGTACCCAAAAGAGCCCCAAGGTCCTTAAAACAATTGGGCAGTTGGACCCTTAGGTACCCAAAAAAGCCCCAAATTTCTTAAAACAATTGGGCAGTTGGGCACTTGGACCCTTAGGGAAAGTTTCAAAGGTGCCTGCGCACCAGCCGCTTTGGCCGGACTGGAATGCCACGAAGAAGGATGCCCTGCTTTCGCGGCTCTTCAAGGCACCTTGTGGGTTCCGGAGTTCCGGGTCATAGGAGGTCAAAAGAGTTTAGGGTTTAGGGAAGTTTAGGGTGTAGGGTTTAGGGTGTAGGGTTTAGGGTGTAGGGAGGTTTAGGGTGTAGGGTTTAGGGTTGGGGAGTCCGACAGCCAACTGTTCTTTATCTGTCATCATGAAAACAGTAATAGTGTGAACAATTAAGATTGAACGCTGCTCTAGCTCGAACCAGCCACGACGGTCTAGAGTGGTGATTTGGGCTTTCTGGTTTCTACAATTTTACAGGTGTAAAGACTTGGATAAAGGGCTTGGGAGTGCTCTTGTCACAGCACATTTGGGACACTCGCACCATGACGAATTGACTTAGCTTCGCTTGTGCATGCTGTTTGTCTACCTTTGGGGTTCCTGACTGAGCAGTTAATTCCTAAACCCTAAAACTAAGCCTAGGCTCTTAAGCCCTGTTTTTACCCTCAAGCCTCCAGCCCCAGACCCCTAAACCCGAAGCCCTCAACCCCTAAATCCCTGACTCCCCAACTCCACACCCCTAAACCCTGACTCCTAAATCCGAAACCTTAAATCCTAAACCCCTAGACCTCTAACTCCTGAATCCTAGTGTTTGGGGTTTAGGGTTTAGGGTTTAGGGTCCTAGTGAGAACCAAAACAGGGTTTAGGGTTTAGGGTTTAGGGTTTAGGGTTTAGGGTTTAGGGTTTAGCTTTGGCGGTTTGACCACTCTTGGAGCCAGGGTTGGGTTTAGGGCCCGGAGTTTAGAGGTTCTTCCCAAGAGGGTCCATGCTTACTACCCCTAATAGGCTAACCCTCCAGGTGCCTACTAATGTATAGGTAGTTGTCCAAACTAGAGTCCCTTTTGAGGTACCCTAAATCATAGGTGCCGTAGTATAATAAGGACCCAAAAGGGACCATAATTTTGACAACCACTCATATAGTAAGTGCCTGGGGGTTAGGTTAATATTAGAGAATTAGGTCCCCGAAGCTAGTATGGATGGTCTTCCGGGACCTAATGCCATAATGGTGGTGTAGATGGGTCACAGCCCTAAACCGTAATGAACCCAAAGCCCTAAACCCCAACAAAACCTAAAACCTAAACCCAAACCCCAAACCGTAGGACGTCGTGGAAAGACGCCTTGCAAAAGAGCTGAATGTCCCGGGCTCGGAAATCCTGCTCCAGGGTGTGTACCGGTACGGTTTAGGGTTTAGGGTTTCGCCTAAACCCTGAACCCTGAACCCTATGAGCCCTACACCCGAAGCCCTATGAGCCCTAAACCCAAACCCCAGCCTATGAACCCTAAACCTGAGTGGAACTTGGAGAAGTTTGAGCCGAACCTGAAAGCCCCGACAGCGACCCCCTCCCCCCGCTGTCGGTTTAATATAGGGGCCTTAGTAGTTACCTATATCATTTTGCGGGCTCCTTACTACAATTCTAGTATAATATACACCAAAGCCCTATTCTACTTAGTACGGCCCCTACATTAATCTCCGGCTCTTATACTTCTTACAGTTACAGTATGCGTGTGCTTCCCAGCTGAGCAGAGCTGTAGGTTTTCAGGGATTTGGCATCTAGGTGTAGGCTTTTTGGGCCTGGGGGAGCAGTTTTTTGGGGTTTAGGAGTTTAGGGCTTGGGTTTAGGGCTTGGGTTTTGGGTTTAGGGTTTAGGGTTTACAGTCCCTTGCTCTGACCTAAAATACTAGAACCGGCTCAGGGTTTAGGGTTTTGTATTTTGAGGGCTCAGTGTGAAGGGTTTAGGGGGGTCATAAACCCTAAACCCATATAGGGGACTGGATCCTTAAGGGGTCCCTCCCTCAATGCAACGGTCATGTGCTCAAGAGGTTCCGATGTATCTATATCGTAGAATGCAGAGGTTTAGGGTTTAGGGGTTATGATAACAGTACATGGGACCCTTTTGACGCATTCCTTCTTAATCTCTCGCCTAGAGCTCAAAGCTTCCAGGTGCATATCTATATAGTACATACTCTGGCTTTATTATTAAAGGGGTTGCTATATGGGCACTTTTCGGCTGGAGTATAGACGATGTAGGTGGAGCCTTAGGGGTTTAGGCGTCGAAATGCAGAAGGAGTGCTGCGGCCTTTCTGAACAGGTACTGCTGCCTCTTGACGAAAGCATTCGTACTGAAATAGAGTCGTGGTGTTGCTATTTCTACTTCTCTCATCTTGTGCAGAAGCTCCATGATCCAACACGAACAGCTCGAACACCCACAACTTCAACCGCCGCGGAAGGTGACTCCCAAAGAGTTCGTAGAAATCCACCTGCTGCCGGGAGCTTGCATCAGTCGCACTTTGACCTGTAGATGTTAGTGTTTATTGGTTGAGATCCAGGGTTTGAGTTTGAGGTTTAGGCTTTAGGATTTAAGGTTTGCGTTAGCTGAGCTGGGATAAGGGGGCCAGAGGGGCAGGAATGATACCCTGGGCAGCTGTGTAGTTTGCAATCGCCAGGTGCCTCGGCTACTTGTGGCAAATAGGCTCCCAAGGCGTAAACCTCCCACAAAGCTGTAGCCATGAACTGCCGAGCCTTGAACCCTACACCCTGAAGCCGAAAGCTTGAACTTTGCACTGCCATGCCGTCTCTGAGGTCGAACAAGGAATGCCTTCGACTCAGCCGAGAGCGTGACCAGAATCTAGGAAGCCCCACTTCTGGTCATGGAGATGTTTATACATTGACATATATATATATATATGTATATGTATAGAGAGAGGTTTACACACATCAGTATGTATATATATATATAATATACTTACATACAGGTAGATAGATAAATGGATAGATCGATAGATAGATGGATAGATAGATAGCTAGATAGATAGATAGATAGATAGATAGTTAGCTAGTTAGCTAGTTAGCTAGATAGACCGATAGATAGACCGCGAGATCGATAGATTGGTAGAAAGGTAGGTAGATGGATATGTAGATAGGCCTCAAGTCGTAAGTGTTTAAGCTTCGAGGGTTCAGATCTCACCATGAGGTTTCCTCCAGAATGTCAGATATCTTCTAGTATGCCCCGCAAAAGTTATAGTAAACCCCAAAAAGTTGGAAACCGAACAGTGCTGGGATTCCTTACGCAGTACTCCTAAGAATTTAGGCTACTAGCTTTCCAACTATTGGGCATCTACTATTAAACCCTAAACCCTAAACCCTAAACCAAAACCTAAGGGAGGAGCCTGGGGCTCTTTGGGAACACTCCTCTAGTCGCAGATCGGGGCTTCGGTTCCATATGGGGGTTTCCGAAAACAGGGGACCCTAATGTAGCACCCTAAATAGTAGGATCCTTATTATAAGGACCCCAAAAATAAGGTACCCCCTATGTTCGGAACCTCCCATATCTCACACAGACTTCGTGAGCTGCACAGTCTTTGATGCTTACATAGCATGGACCGCATCGTGCATCGACCTGCGACATAGCTTAATATATTGTTTATGATATTATGCAACATGCACATAACCTGCACCTTTAATTGCCCACAAGCGTTTCTGAGAGCTGGTTGCTGAGGCTTCACCGCGCTCCGGAACGCCCTTTGCTGGTATAATTTCCCTAAGTGCATCTTGGCTGAATTGCTCAAGGTTCCAAGTACCCAACAAGCACATGCACCTCTGAATGCTAACTTTTCGTCACTACTGGGTCCTTGGACCGGACCCCCAGGGCCGGTCCTGCAGGAGTGGTTCTGAATTGGACATTTATCGAGTTTAAGGGTTTGGGGTTTAGGGTTTTGGGTTTGGGTTCATGATGGTTTTAGGATGTTTCAGGAATTGTTTCTGCTTGGCTTTCTGCGTAGAGCCAGGAACTCTGCATAGAGCATCTTGAGTTACCCAGCCATGAGCCGCTTTGGGTTCAGGGTCTCTGGCTGTCGAACAGCCCGTAGAAGAGGTTTATATCGAGGCAGTAGTTAGTCACGGTATGTATGTATGTATGTATGTATGTATATATATATATATATATGTGTACAAAAGCCGGCTTCGGCATATTGGTGCGTTCAAATTGCGTGTGAACTTACCGGAACTCTGGTAATATGCGTCATGCTACCTTGTGCTGAACTGCCATGGATTGAGGCGACGATTCCAATATGTCATTGCCGCTTTGTCGAGAATCCTGCGAGAACTTCTACAAGTCTTGCAAGTACCAGGCAGGACGTTTGGAAATTTGGCATGCCAACGAGCTACTGGCTTGCTTGTATGGATGAGTCAGTTGAAGTCTTCGGCATTGCGCGTATGGGCAAGAGTTTGGGGTTCGTCCTTGGGCCAAAAGAGTTGGGTGTCGGTTGCTTTCGCAGTGAGCAGGAATCAGGAGGAAATGGGGGATTTGGCATTTGCCGGATACTTCGGCCTCCTCGGACACCCAGTTCCCGAAACCCTAAATCTTAAACTTAGATAGCCAAGGGGAGAACTTTAAACTTATTGGCTTTTATATATTAGGTCTATCCTAAAAAGTTTGAACTTTTTGGGGCCTGGTTGTTGAAGAAGAGAGTAAAAACCTTGGTAACCCACAAAGACCACCCATGTGGAACCCTACATGCAAGCCTTTAAACGGATACACACCAGGGATGCTGTAGAGATCGTGGCATGGACGAACACGACCTTGCATTAGGGCATATAGGTCTACAAGGGTTCCCTTTAAAGGGTCTCATATTGGTCATTAAAAGTTGGAGGGTGTAGGTAGCGTAGTCCGTCTCTATACGTGTGAGGCTGCTATCTCCTAAACCCTAAGCCCTAAACCCTAAACCCAATTGTGCATGTACAGAAGCAGAAACCCTCTGATCACGGAAGCTCTGGGAGCACGCCAGGAATTCCTACTGAAACCCGCTGTTTATGGGCTGCCGGTCACCCCACAAACCCGCCTGTCAGGATTAGTCATCATAAGTTCGTGTTACGTTCCCTCAATGAGGTACCTTTAGACCCTGAACTGTAGTAAGGGTTGCCATATGGGGAGTTCCGAAAATAGGTGACCCTAATATAGTACCCTAAATAATAGGATCCCTATAAGGACCCCCAAATAAGGTACCCTAATTTTCTGAAACTGCCATATTTGCTGACTATAGGACTCTCGAATCCCAAGATAACAGTCGGCGAACCCCGAGATGAGGCATTGCAGCTCTGCATCTAGATAATGTTGGCGCCTAAATAATTACCTATACTATTTTGGGGGTTCCTTATTATAACAATATGCCCCAAAACCCTGTTCCTAAACCCTAAACCCTAAACCCTAAACCCTAAAACCCAAACCTTAAGGCCCCTACAGTAGAACCTAGACCCCGCGATACTCCGACCGTCGATCAAGCATCGTCAGTTGGATAGCGACGGCTTCCATGAAGCATGCCGCCTGGAGCTTAGTGGCTTACTATAGGGGCCTTGATAATTACTGATACTACTTTGGGGGCTCGTGATTATGATTGTAGTATAGTGGGCCCCAAAGCCCTACCCTAATTATTCAGGCACCTACATTATGAGCGCACAACCCTGGACCCAAAGACACAGCAGCCTAACCTGTACCCCCAAGCGCAAAGCTATAAAGTCTGCGAACTGAGCTCACACGTCCAGTCTTCCAAACCCGAGCCCCTGCCACAGTCACAAACCTCATGCGCAAGACTCCTATACCTGCTACTTGATGGCTCATGTTGCTACTACATAGAAGCCTGAAGAATTAGTAGCATTCCCCTATAGATCCTATGATACGCCTCAAACCCCAATTGTATTTGTTAAGGCCCCCGTGTCTCGAAGCACCGGCATGAGACTCACTGTAAGGGTCAGCGTACCCAGATAGTACAAACTGCGGCGCCAAAGTACCTGTCTAGTACTGTGTAGGGCCAACTTTAAGGCCAGCGTATATACTAGTTGGGTACATGGACCCTTGAACCCTAAACCCAAAACCCTAAACCCGAAACCCTAAACCCTAAACCCTAAACCCATAGAACCCTTATGGTACCCTTCAGGGAACCCGTCAGGGAACCGCAAGGAAACATGGACCCTTAAGATCTGCAACTTGCCTTGCCTGAGTCTCCGTGAAGAGGGGGGCGCAAGCTCCAGGGTTTGAGGTATACTGTGGATGATATAAATCCTGCTATACCTCAAGGACCCTAAACTATGGGAATTATGGCATATTTATTATTATGAGTAATGCAGGATTTATATCATGAACCGTATGGGGCCATAGAAATTGGAACAGGATTGTGGAGAGTGTGTGTATATCACTTTCATAAGGAGCCTTGAGGAATAGTATTACTAATTTCTCCGGACTCTATACTAACCCACAAAATTTTCATCAGCTGCAATCATAGGAGTGGCAGTCGCTACCGACACGACAAACATAAAGCAGCGGCTGCGTGCCCGGGGTAAGCTCAACAACGAAGCCAGCTTTGACCCGCCTGCAGCATCCAACATCCTAGATGTCAAACTTCGTTTGGTTTTTGTGTGTGTGTGTGTGTGTGTGTTGGAATGAGGGGCTGATGGTGTTGAAGACGGGTTAGGGCTATGTAAATCTAGGGGTCAAGACTCGGTGTGCTTTGTGGTCCTACCACTCCTAAACCCTAAACCCCTAAACCCATCAGCCCTAAACCCCTAAACCCTAAGCCCCTCAGCCTCAAACCCTAAACCCCTAAATCCTAAACCCCCACACCCTAAACCCTATAAGCCCCTAGACCCCAAACCCCCAAACCCTAAACACCCAAACCCTAAACCCCCAAACCCCAAACCCCTAAACCCCTAAACCCTAAACCCTTGATTGTGAGCGACGGAGACCTTTCTGACCCGGCCAAGGTGACTTCAACATTGCCGAAGACGGTCTGTTCAATTCCGGCGCACCGGGCAACGACCAGACTCCCGATTTATGTTTTCATCTGAAATCCAAGACTCTTAGTTCTTCAATACCCAACCTTTAAACTTTGTGGGTTGTTATAGCTTAGTAGTAACCCGAAAGTTGAACCGTTTATTTCCCTGGCTTATTTGGTGAAGTAAGTGGGTCGGGGGCCATGAAGCCCGAAGCCTTCGACTCAACCTTCAACCTGTAGATTCGGGTGCGTCATGTTTGTAGAAACGCCAAATATCATAGGGCACTCCGAGTGAGCATGCCGCATGCCTCTTACCTCCTCTATCTACCACTCTCCCGACTGGCGTTTGCTAAGGACCCTTGCAGAGGACACGCCGCTCGCTGCCGAGTAGCTACTTATAGTCTCCATTGTAGTTTCTTTGGGGATGCCTTATGACATCCTCGATATATAATTGGTTAAACCAAAAAAAGGAACTACAATGGAGACTTTGCATTGAGACAAGCAGCAGGAGGTTGGTGCATGCCTGTCGCCGCTCCGTGTCTTCCTTCTGTCTCTGGACTAGGGTGTAGGGTTTAGGGTTTAGGGTTTAGGGTACTAGTAGGTCAGATTCCAACTAGTGCAGACATTCAGACAGGCCTGCGACCGTGTCTGCAGGTTTTTGCACTCCTAGGTGCTTCCAGGGTCAGAAGGAACGAGGTAGATGCAATTTATTGGGGCCTCACACTATTTTCCGAGACCCAAGACGCCAAATCCGAGATTTTTGCCTCCTAAACCCTAGACTCTACACCCTAAACTCCTAAACCCTAAACTCCGGCCCTGTTTTCTACATGTCGGAGCCCCGGAGAGGACAACATCACCTGCGAGAACGCCTTGGGCACTGGAGAAGAAGAGGCCTGCACGAGAAAAGGGGTCCTTCTTACTTGCGTAACCCAGTATAGGGGTCCATGTACCCGGTACATGGACTCTCGGGGCAGGCGAAAGTAGGGCTTTTCAAAGCAGCAGTTGCTATTATTGTGCTTGTGGGTAGGTATTCATATTATATTGGTCCATGGGGGAAGGATGGGCAGTATTGCTGTGGGCTTAGACTGAGGACGCCCGGCGCTATACGGCTCATCGGTAGTTGAAACCACATCAAAATCTGCAAGGAACCCCGCATGGGTTTAGGATTCTACAGTTTAGGTTGATATGGGTGGTCGCTAGTCGGTTGTTGGAAGCTCCCAGCACGGCATGATCGGGATGTGAACTGCGTGCCCTAAAAACTTGGTCCATCCATGAAAAGTAACGCAGAAAGTGGGCTCGCCTTTAGACCTTTTCTGCCACACTGCTGGCCTGGTTGGGCTGTAAGGTGGGTTCACAATCTGGGGATGCTTGAAGGCCAGCATGTATTAGGGCTTAGGGCTTCAGGTTGCAAGATCTAGAAGACTCTAAGTCTATGATACAACGAATGTTTCCTGAACCCTAGACCATGACTCGAAAACCCTCAGCCCATGATTCCCTGGCGGAGGAGAACGCCCAAGGCGAAATTTGGCTGCTGACGCCGCCAGGCCACGTGCTGGATTTCCTGTCCCTGGCCCCATAATGACTGCTCTGTTATTGAAGGTCCCAGAGAAAGGAAATACTATGGCCAACCATGAGCCTACAATATGCCTGCCAAGAGCACTGAAACTGGGTCTACGCTGCCTTGTGGGCGGAACTCGTTGATTTCGGTCTGACTCGAGGGCAGAGAGTAAAGAGGTAGACCTCTTGGTGCATCTCGTCTGGGGGCGACGTGCAACATCTCTTCGCTATAGTCTGGTTTAGTCTCTAAGCGCTGTCTCCCAAGCCCTCATGCTCAAGGAAGGCTTGCGAAGTTTCCGTGAGAAGTCTCGTGCGTCGATGTCAGACACTAAACCCTAAGCCCTACATGTAGAATGTAGACTAGACTCTGCGTAGTCTAGCACTATTCATCCATGATGGCAATGCCTGAAAGCCTGAGCAGTACCTCGAAAGTAGTTCGGAGTTTCGTTGTGTGATCACGCCGTTCATGATGCTTGAAAACTGCCCATGAGAATGGGAAGGTCATCAGTCAGGCAATCCCACCCTATGCAGTGCTGCTCAAAGGAACTGCCCTGCAATCCAAACTGTGTAAGCCCGAGCTCTTGTGGCACGACCTATACACTAAGCTGATGACTTTCACTGGTGACCCATACGTGTCGCTTGTTCTGACCAAAAAGACTGTCGAGCTCGTGTCGGAGGTTTTGCGTGACACCCTGAAGCTCAAGGAGCTCCAGCAGAAGCAGAAGCCCATGATTGCTGAGTTGATCGACATCCTGAACCCTAAACACCTCAACCCTAAACACCAAATCCCCAAAACACTAACACTGAAAGCCCTAAACCCTAAACCCTAAACCCTAAACCCTAAACGCTGAGAAACCCTAAACCCGAAACCCTGAACCTCTAGACTTCGGAACCCCCAGATCCCTACACCTCCTAAACCCTATAAACCCTAAACCCTATAAACCCTAAACCCTATAAACCCTAAACCCTGATAAACCCTAAACCCGAAACCCTAATCCGTACTATAGACCGAAGCCTAAGTAACTACCTATATTCTTCCTTAGGGCTCCTTGTTATACTTATAGTATAATGGGCCCCAAAACCCTCTTCCAATTGTTAAGGGCCCTATACTAAACCCTTATAGAACCCGTATAGTAACCCCTTTAAAAGGAACCCCAAGGGGAACCCTATTCCAATCATTATAACCCTAAACCCTAAACCCTAAACCCTAAACCCTAAACCCTACAACCCCAAACCCTAAACCCCACAAGCCCTAATCCTTGTACCCCATGGCCCCAAGGCCCTCAGCCTTTTGACCCTGAGATCCGAAGCGCCAGAAATGCAGGACTCCCAAAGAAGTAGGGGTTTAGAGTTTAGGGTTTAG
>CAJNDV010031905.1:0-10347 GCA_905221635.1 Symbiodinium sp. CCMP2456 | reverse complement strand
GGTCTATAGGGTTCAGGGTTCAGGGTCTATAGGGCTTAGGGTCTATAGGGTTTAGGCTCTAGGGCTTAGGGTCTATAGGGTTTAGGGTTTAGGGTACTCTGAAGCCTTCCCCTGAAGGAATCCTTTTAAGGAATCCTTGCAGGGCTTAGGGCTCCTTGAAGGGCAAGCCTACTATCCTATAGTACCCTTTAAAGGGGGCCCTTATAGAATCCTACAGTACCTTTTAAACGGATTTAGGCGTCCTTTCCTCAGGAACTAAAGACAGTCATGGCATGGGTCGAGGGAGACCAGCTTACCGGCATCATTTCAGGGTACATAGGGCTCCATAAGGGCCCACGTACAGGGTACTATAGGCCTAAACCCTAAACCTTAAACCCCTAATCCCTAAACCCTAAACCCCTAAACCCTGGAACCCAGACGCTAGACCCTAGACCCTAAACCCTAAACCCCAGGGTTCTACAATAAGGGAACCCAGACGCTAGACCCTAAACCCTAAACCCTAAACCCCAGGGTTCTACAATAGGGTTCGCCTTGAGGGAGCCATGTCGAGGTCTGGCAGTCTCGGCCGTTGCCTTTCTATTTTTGCTGTTCTTGGCCTACTTCCTCCTTGTGCCGTGCCCCTCTAGGGCTTTAGGGTTTTAGGGTTTAGGGTCTAGAGTTTAGGGTCTAGGGCTTTAGGGTTTAGGGTTTTTAGGGTTTAGAGTTTAGGGTCCAGGGTTCAGGGTTTGGGGTTTTTAGGGTTTAGAGTTTAGGGTTCAGGGTTCAGGATTAAGGGTTTTTAGGGTTTGGAGTTTAGGGTCCAGGGTTCAGGATTAAGGGCTTTTGGATGTTTAGGGTCCAGGGTCCAGGGTTTAGGGTTTTAGGATGTTTTAGGGTTTATGGTCCAGAGTTCAGGGTTTAGGGTTTGGGGTCTGGGGATTCGGGTTCAGAGTTTAACAGTTTAGGGTAAAAGGTTTAGGGTGTTGGGGTTTAGTCCATGCGTCTGTGTTCAGATGGGGGCATCGCATGCCCATGGTTCTTTCGGCCTTTAGCTGCATTCTTCAAAATGAAAACGCCTTAGAAGCCCTTGAAACCCCTAAACCCTCAATTTAGAGAACCCTGAAACCCTTAGAAGACCTACATTAAGAACTGCAGCCCGCCAGACCTCACAACATCCCATAAGTAAGGAATGTACTTTAAGTCGGTGTATTAGGGATCCTACTGTAGTTGTAATTTAAGGTATGCCAACGGTTTAGGGTTTAGGGTTTAGGGTTATGGTAGCTCCAAGCCCTAAACCCTAAACCCTAAACCCTAAACCCTAAACCCTAAACCCTAAACCCTAAACCCTAAACCCTAACCCTAAACTCTAACCCTATTAAGGGATCTTGGAAGGTCTGGGCCTTAAGCCAGCGCCGTGGAAAGCCAAAGGATGCTACGTACATCCTCGTCAGAACCTTCAAGCACTACCCATACCCTAAGGGTCCATGTAACCAAATAGTATATACTTTGGCTTTAAAGTAGTCCCTATATAGTTACTTTGGGGGCAATGTAGCTACTATTTACTATTTGGGTACATGGACCCTTAGGGATAGGCCCAATAGTAGGTCCTTTTGGGGATTACCTTTTTGGATTCGAAATATGAACCCCCAAAAGGAACTACTTTAGGGGCCTATGGGTACATACTCGTATCCCAGAGGGTCCTAAGTACCTACATAGTACAACCCTCAACCCATAAACCCTAAACCCCTGAACTCAAAACCCTAGACCCTACACTCCTAAGCCCTAAACCTAAGAACCTACATAGTACAAGGCAAGTGTCCGCCGTGTAGGCTTCAGGGTCCTGAACCACCGACTTCGCCAGTCGCATGCAGCTACAAGCCCTGCAAATTCGTAGAACTCTGCAAAATCTTTGTGAACTCCGTGAGCCGCATATGCCCTATTATATAACAGCCCGCTGCAAAGCCTCTAAGCCATAGAGCGCGAAGCCGTACAACTATAGCCTCGACCCTATACCTATAACCTCGAAGCCGAAAACCTCAAGGACTGCCACAATCGCAAGACCCTACTCCCAAAGCCCTACACTCAATAAGCCAAAACCCGACGGTGCGTTTAGACAGGTACGGTCTAAGGGCTTACGTCGCCTGGTCCCTCCGGCAGATCGTGCTTGTCCCCCTATCACTGTTCAGGACTCTTTCTCGATGGTTTAGGGTCAAGGGCTTAAGGGTGTAGCGGTCTGTAGTGATGATGTAAAAACTTCAATGGCCTGAGCAAGCAGAGTGGACTGCGCCTACATGGCGAATTCAGGGTTCCGACTGAAGGAATACGTACTTGCTACTCTTCAACGTCGACTTTCCTGCTGCTATCTTTGGTCTTCGACCCCAGCGTCGCTTTTTTTGAGATCGGCGTGCATCCCTAAGCCTACACCCATCTTTGCCGGATCCTGAAGTTCAGAAGGTTCGCTTCTGCGACCGAGGCTTGAACACAGTTCGTGACAGTTGTGGTGATATTGCTGTCACTGTTGTGCGGTGTCCGTACGAACATGTAGTATCTAGGCTTAGGGCCTTTAGCATCCTTCACCCTGTAAAACCCTAGCAGACAAAACACAGCCTAAACATACAACAATAATAGACGTGTCTCGTTCTACCTTGGTCGAGAGCAAGGGTTGAAGGCCTCAGCATTTCTGCTGCCAGCTGGGTGTCAGATTCTCTGCTTGTGTGTGTTCCTTTACGACTTCCAAAAGTAGGGGAAACAGCCTTGCGGTTTGGGGCCTGGGGAGTTTTGGGATCGTGTTTGTTAGGGTTTAGGGTGTAGGGCCCAGGGCTTTTTTACGGATTAGGGTTTAGGTTTTAGGGTTTAGGCTGTAGGGCTTGTTTATGGTTTTGGTCTTGGGTTTCGAACTTTGCTTACAGTACGGTGGGACCGGTGCTATCGGATTTAGCAGGACCCGGCCCTACGAGCGCTTACTAATTCGCTGGTTCCTTCCAACTCCTAGATTCGGCTTCTGTGTTCGAAGCAGACAGAGGCAATCACTGAGAGTCTTCCTACCAAACTCCGTGATGCCGAGACTCGCTCTTACGGCCTAGCATACGGAATCGTGTCTTTAGGATTGGCTTGCTGTTAGTTTGGGCTTGCAACAGGCTCCAAGCACCCTCAGTTCGAACCCCCCCAAACTATGCACCGCAAGAGAGCACATGATTATGGGCCAAAGACCCAAGTAATCCTCAAGGTAAGGAAGGAACCGATGCTAGCATGAACCATTGTAGCATCAGTAAACCCTAAACTCCTAAACCCTCCACCTTAAGCCCTGAACCTTTAAACCCTATAACCCTGAAACCCTGGAACCCTAAACCCTAAACCCCTAAACCCTAAACCCTAAACCACTAAACCCTAAATCCTAAACCCCTAAACCCTAAGTCCTAAACCCCTAAACCCTAAACCGTAAATTCCTAAACCCCTAAACCCTAAACCCTAAATCCCTAAACCCTAAACCTAAGCCTAATTTACAAAAGCCTCAGCCCGGAGCCGAAAGCAGAATCCCCCCAAACCCCGAAGCCGCTCACCTCAAGCCCTGTTTTTAGAGTTTAGGGTTTAGGGTTTAGGGTTTAGGGTTTAGGGTTTAGGGTTTAGGAAACAAATCAGAACCAGCCCTGGAGCTCTCAACAGTTAGGATTCAGGGGATTTGGGGTTAGGGTTTATAGGGTTTGGGGTTTAGGGTTTGGGGTTAGGATTTACAGATGATAAACCCTATTATAAACCCTAGACCCTTAAACCCGGCTACCGTAGCCAATTAACCTGAAATTTTGAACCCAAGCCTTAAGGAGTCCTTCCAGCCTGACCCCCGGACCCCAAACCTTAAAATCAACACTAAAGGAGTCCTTTCAGTCCTTAAGATTAAGCCTCAAATGGCCCCAACTTTGAATCAAACAGGAAGTTCCCACCTCTACGAGGCCAAGGGGGGGGAGGAAGTGAGGGCTGTGGGCGTCGGGCTTTTTGCGTTTGGTTTGAAGTTTAGGGTTTAGGGTTGGGATTGGGGGGTTTGAGGGTTTCTATACAGCAACACTTCCTATGCCGCCCAACATCCCTTTAAAGAACCCGTTAGAGCCACGCCAAAGCCGTATAAACCGTAATGGAACCCTTGTATTATCCTGCACAGATCCTGGCAAGGCTGTGCTGAACCAGCAAGCTACCATTCTAGAGGCTTCATGAAACCCGTCTAGCACCCTTCAAAGAACCTCTAGACCCTAGACCCTAGACCCTAAACCCTAAACCAAAAACCAAAACCCCAAAACCCTAAACCCAAACCCTGAACCCCCAACCCAACCCTTTTGAAGCGGACGAAAGAGCCAGGTTTGACCTGCATCGGCATCTTCGCTTGCATCTTCCTCGTCGCGGTCTCCTTCGGCATCTTCTGGAGACTCAGAGGGGGTTTAAGGGTTCCTCATCATGGTCTCATTAGGTTGTTTGGGGTCCATGTTTAGGCTCTATATGGTCTGGGTTTGGGGTGTATAGGGTTGAGGGTCGGGGGTCGGGGGTCTCAAATTGTAAATGCAGTTACCTTAAGGCTCTAAGGACTCATATGTTAAGGCTTTTAAGCCTAGAGACCCTACTATGAAAGGCTTTGGGGCTGTTTTGAGCATTAGGGATAGGGGTTTAGGGTTGAGGGGCTGGCTGGGTAGGGCTTCAGGGTTAAGTATTAAGGATTGAGGGTTGTGAGTCCCAAGAGCCCCGAGGACCACATATGCTCTAACCTCAAAATCTATAAGCTGCACACCCTCAGCCCGAACCCTAAACTCACCAAAGCTCGCTCTTTCTATTTACCTACCCAACATGTGCCATCCTCAGTATAAGCCTCCGGTACGTGTCCAGGGTTTAGGTGTCGATTCGGCCGGGGCGTGGTAAGTATTGAGAATGCCTCGGAGCCTCCACTTTGAAATTAGGCCGAAAGCGGGTTTGTCCTTTTGCCGGAAAATAGACATGGCCGTATACCGTAGCCGTGGTTGTTCAAAAGGAACCCTTCAAGAAAGTACTTTGAGGCCTTTGGAGGCCTACACTGAAGATGCAAACGAGAAAACCCGCAAAGACATACAACAAACAGCGGTCTGAATGCTTCGGGTTTCGAGTGTAGGATATAGGCTCAGAATCATTTTCCCGTACATTGTTCACAGCAGTCCCTGTGTAGTTGTACTTCATTATAACCCCTCATCTCGCCTAAGATGGTAGAGGGGTTCCAGCGACAAGGGGTTGGGTTTGAGGGATGGAGCGTTTCAGCCCTAAGCCCTAAACCCTAAACCCTAAAACCCTAAAACCCTAAAGCCCTAAACCGGGTTTAGTTGTCACTGAATGGGTGAGTTCCCAGTCCAGTGTAGGTATTGGTAACCTTGCTCACTTATCCCTGGATGCCTGAAGCAGAGTGTGGGGTTTTCTACACCCTAAACCATAGACCTTAAACCCGAACCGTAAACCCGAATTAAAAAGGGAGGCGGGTTGATGTCAGTGCCGGGGCAGTCCATCCCAGGAGAACGCTTCCTGGTCAAGCGCTAAGCCCGGCGCTTAGGAGCTTCATCGACGACAGCGATGTCACGGCAAAGAGAACAGCCACCACCTGAACCCTAAACACGATACACCCTAAACCCTAACTAAGCCCTAAACCCTAAACACTACACACCCTAACCCTAAACCCTACACCCTACTCTTGTATGTGTCAGGTACCTTATTGTAGCACCCTCAAGCCCTAAACCCCAAGCCCCCAGCCCTGAGTCCAGACTTTAGCCATAAGCATCCTCAACCTGAAGTCCGACACCCCGACACCTAGGGTTTAGGGTTTAGGGTTTAGGGTTTAGGGTTTAGGGTTTAGGGCCACAGCCTGAACGGGTTTAGGGCTTAGGATCAAAAGGGGGTTAGGATGCAGTGGTTTAGGATTCAGAGGGTATTGGGCTTAGGGCGTAGGGCTTAGGATTTAGGCCTCTAAGCCCCAAAACCTAGCCTCTATACCCAACATCCTAAAGTGGTAGAGTAAAGCCTCAAGCCCGGAAAGACCAAGCCCCCCCAAAGTAACACTGTATTTATATCATCTACCATGTACTTGTACTTGTCTATCTGTCTACTATCTATGTATCTGTTTATCTATGTACCTACCTACATGTTTGAAATTTATGCATATATGTATGTATGTATGCATGCATGCATGCATGCATGCATGCATGCATGCATGCATGCATGCATGTATGTATGTATGTATGTATGTATGTATGTATGTATACATTACTTGTTTATACATACATAAACCCCGAAGTTCTTTTCACATGATTTACACGGCTTCCTTTTAGTTCTGAGGTGTTCGCTTCGCCAGGGACAACCTAACAGGGCACCGGCCTCGGGGCTTCCAGGTTTTCAGTGTTTAGGGTTTAGGGTGTAGAGGTTAGGGAATAGATGTAAGTCGGTTTATGGCTCCTTGGGGCGGGGCGGGGGTCATGTGCGTTTGATGGTTTACCTAGTGTTCCGCCCACTGGCTGTAGGCTGGTGTTCGATGTTGTGCGATTAAGCGGCTGAGGGTGTTCGGACTCACTGTTTTGGAGTCCGTGCTTTGGAGTTCAGCGCCTAGTTTAGGCCGCCGGGCACGGCAACTTGAGGCACCTTCAGGCTTTGTCTGGAGCCACGAGGGCCACATCAAATCACATGCAGGGGCTTGTGCCAACGCAGCCCAAACACACAAGCAAAGTGTCCGAATCGGGATCAGCTGAACCTGAAACCTCTAAGTTCTATGGCCAGTTCCGAAACCCTGCAAAACAATAGTCCCTGTAGACCCCTCCACTCTGTACCCCAATGCCCCAAGCCTACACTAGCCTTGATTGATATTTACGGGTAGCGACCACCCTCACCAGATCTCGAGATTCCTGTTTACTAGCTACCACGACCCTGCAAGGTACCCTTGATGCAGCCCTTGTGGTCCTCAATGGTACATATTTGAGTGTATGGTAGTTCCGGCGGTCTAGGCAGACTGCCCGTCAGGGCTCCGCAGCCTCTTGAGGTCTTTGTGAGCCTGTTCTGCTCATGACTTGTGGAGTTTGTCTTCCACAAAGCAATACTGGCGTCCATGCAGTCCATGCAAGAAAGTTTGAAGGTTTGAAGCTCCTTGCATTGCGATGTGGCGTGCTTGAAGCGTCAACAAGAGCTCTACACTGACTCTGCACAAGGGTGATGCGTGCAGAAGTAGCAGGCCGAACCAAAAAGAAATAGTAAGGACTTGCTTGCTGGTCTTGCTCTTATTCACTTTGCCCCAACTCGCAACCGCTACGCCCCAGACCCTACACCCGGAACTCCGTGCTTCAGGAGCCAATGCCCAACAACCTCTGTATAAGCTCTGAGATATTTAGTTCCCACAATTCCAGATGAAACCCTCACTAAAAGATTAGACTGCACTATGAAACATATTTAAAAACCCTCATATACAATAGCCCTCAAGCGAGATTGCACTCTTCAGAAATCCAGCTCGCCTGCCCTAAACCCTAAACCTTAAACCCTAAACCCTAAACCGCCAGGGAGGAGGAAGTCTTCGTCGGCGATGGGTTCAAGCCCGCCATGGCAACGAACGAGGCAAAGAGTAAGCTGGGGGGTTAGCGTTTAGGGTTGAGAGTTTGGGGCCTAAGGGTTTAGGGTTTTAGGGTTTAGGGTTTTAGGGTCTTGGGTTTAGGGTTGAAAGGTTTAGGTTGGGGGGTAGTAAGTTGGGGTTTAGGGTTCGGTAGCCAAGCAAGAATGCTTGATTGCAATCTTCCCCGGCTCAGGACTAAGGGGCCTAAGGGGCTTAGGTTCTCAATTTTGGAGGCTTGTCAGTTACGTTTACCTGGGGTTTGGGGATTCAGAAACGATGGTAACTGCTGCGTTGTTTCGGTTTGGTTTGGTTTGGTTTGTCTGTACTTTTCAGAGTGGCACGGCCAAGAACCTCTTTGGCTTTGGGTGCACACCAAATGCACTAATTAAGTCTGCAGCATCAGCCGCCCCTTTGATTCGTAAAAGCTTCAGGGCAAGGAGCTTAGGTTTTGGAGCGCTAAACCCCAAGTTGGCCAAAGCCCTAAACCATTGCAGCTTAGTCATTGGGATCCTAAGAACGGTTGCAGAAAAGGCTCCACCCTGAAAGCTGCGGCACAGAGTGGTATCTTGGGCTTAAGATTGAAAGTGTTGAATCTCCAGGAGGGGGTGCTGCAGCACAACCTACTCAACAGATAGCACTAATAAACATAGTACTAAAGAAACAAACATGTAGCGATGTCTGTATACGTAGATAGAAGCCTGAATAATTGAGAATACTCTTCTTTAGGTCTTGTCATAGGATGATGGTATGAGGCTGCGGGTGAAGCGATGCAAAACCAAAAGTAAGCTCTTTAAGCCGAACCCAGGTAGCCTAAATCCGAAGGCCCTCAGCCCTAAACCCGGAACCCTGATGATCCCAAGCACCCAAAACCTCGTGTCCGTAATATTCAACAAACCCCATGGCTTCGGCAGGTTGCAGCAGCAACAGACTTGACTGAAAGGCAGGCCGCTTGCTCAAGGATCTGGTTTGGGGGGTGTGTAGGGATACGGGACCATGACCACATTTGCACTTCCGGAGTTGGTAAGGATGCTAGATTCTGCTGTCGGGCTCGAGAAATTGTGGGTTGAGGTGCTGTCGGATTTTTTTGTGCCCAAAGCCCTCTAGGCCCTAAGCCCTAAACCCTGAACCCTAATAAAGCAGCTTGCACATAGAATGGCGGAGAGACCGTCCATTTGCAACAGGTTTCGGGACGCAGATATACACTTACATACATATATATATATACACGTAATGAGGCTCGATTGAGATAGCTTGAGCATCCAACAAGACTTCAATGTTCGCATCAAGACATGGGGCCAACAGGTGTTGTTTTTTGCACATGCTTGGTTGGAGGATCATGGGACTTAGTAAGTATGGTTATAAGTACCTTAATTAGGGTTATAAGTTTTAAAGTACTTATCAGTATACCTACCCAAATAATAACCCCAGGTTACTGAGTCCTTTAAGCTAAAGACCTTCTACAGAACCCTTAAAGATCCCTTTTAGGATGCCCTTTAAGGAACCCTTCAAGTCACTAAGTCCCATGATCCTTTAAGTATCGCTCCACATGGATCCATTTCGCAGAGGCAGAAGCGGCAGCTGCTTGCCAGCTGCAGCTGTACCGGCGGCAGGTGATCCATCGCGAGAGAAAACGTGCAGGATCGATCGTTGCATTGGTTCTTGCTTGCTGCAGCTTTGGGTTCTCATGCTGTCCCTTCAACAGCACTAGCACTCGGTCCGTGTTATTTCTTCGGGCCTCTGCCTTCCTGCGTGCAAGCCTCATATGCCACCCCTCCTTGACATGCTGTGCCTAGGCTGGGGCTCGAAAGTTCAGTTGGAGGATTCAATGCATCTCTTTCACCTTGAGACTCTCCTAGCGGTCCTAGCATAATGTCTTGTTTAGGTGTAGGCTTGGGGGGTTTTGGCTTCTCCCAGCCTGCGCCGCACACGATACAGGATGAAATCAGTTGTCCTCATCACCGGCCCAATCTTCCACATCCGGTATGTAATCCTTGTAAGTTCAGGTTAGAGACTCGTTCTATATATGTCGCTTCTCGCGCAAATTCGGTGGCAGCTCCTTCACAAACCCTGGACCTGCGGATGCAATGCTGGAAAGCTGCGGAGAGAAGCTCACTGCTATAGCTATTGCAGAAAAGATTTTTCTATCTAGTAAATCTCAGCGAGCACGTCCAGATACTAGACACGGAGTCATTCTGGGCACATGTTCCAGGGTCCCCAGGACAGGAACCCTTAATGCCTTAATGAGACAAGTCGCGGGCACATGGCTGAGTGCTGTGGCTTACAAGTTGCTCGGTGGTTTCAAAACCCTAAGGGTCCATGTACCCAAATAGTATATACTTTACCCTTAAAGCAGTCCCTATATAGGTACTTTGGAGCCAATGTATATACTATTTGGGTACATGGACCCTTAGGGAAAAGAACCTGAAAATTTGGGACCCTAATATAGTACCATAAATTATATGATCCTGATTATAAGGACCCCAAAATAAGGTACCCCTTGTTTTTGGAAACTCCCACGAAGAACCGCAGCAGACTTCAGGGGCCTTGCTTGCCTTCATCCGGTTTAGCAAGGGCGACCACGGTCTGATGGCCTTTCCCTAGCTGTGTATGTTTATATCACGGTCCCTAAGGGTTTAGCGTTTAGGGTGGTAGGGGTTTAGGCTTTGGGGGTTTAGGGTTTAGGGCTTAGGGTTTAGGGCTTAGGGTTTTATGGCTCTAGGGTTTTAGGGCTTTAGGGTTTAACTCTCAGATTCTCAGGCCACTCCCGGTTTAGGCTTTGG
>CAJNDV010031904.1:18614-34276 GCA_905221635.1 Symbiodinium sp. CCMP2456 | reverse complement strand
CCGCTACTGCTACTACTGGTACTACTACTACTACTACGACGACGACGACGACGACTACAACAACAACAACAACAACAACAACTACTACTACTACTACTACTACTACTACTACTACTAGTACGAGTTTTACTTCAACGAAGGACGATGCGATTGTTGTTATGCTGCCCTTGTTACCAGGATGACGATTGCTTTCTCATCGCGCTGAGTTTCAGTTTTGCTACTGGTACCAGTAATGGCTACCGTTTGTTGGGTGTGGGCTGGATGATGTGATACCCGCCTCACCAACGCCCAGGTGCAGAGGCAGTGGGGCGGCCCGGTGTTTTTCACCAACATCGATTGCCGACTGCCATGACGATTGCGCATTGTTGTCTGGTGTAGTTAGAGCGGGTATTGCGGTGACGAGTGACGGTGATGATACCGAAAGCGAATGATGATAGGGAAGAACTGATGGATGGATTATGAGATATGGTCACAGGATATGAAGACAATGAGGATGATGCGGTGGTGGTAACAATCATGACGAATGCCGGGAAGGACATGATGTTCATGCTAGTAACTATGATGTTGCTGATGACGATGGTGGCGATGATGATGGTGCTGCTGATGATGCTAGCATGCTCTTTGGTGAAAACGATGTCGACGCATCTTCTGCTTTGACGGAGATGTGCACGTGCCACCTTGTTTCCTTAGTTTTCCCACTCCTTCTGCATCCTGTAGTTCGCATACTCGTGGACCGGAAGCCCAAGACCCTCCTGAGGCAGGGAATCACCAACATGGACATGATCGGCCAACGCCTATACACCGGCAGGACTGGGCACCCTTGCTGCCAATTCTCATGCAAGATATTCCAACATCCTGTTCTGGTATCCTTTTAACCTTAGCATACGCGGCTTCGGATTGTCGGCAGTTCGTGTGAAGGCACGTCATTGCAATGTCCACCCTGGTCTTTGCCCGCACGCTCTACAAGTCCGCGAGAGAATATGCGGACAAGAAGATGCCCGGTGCTTAGCATGACAGCTAGTTCTGCGCTCCCACTCAGTGCGTAGAGCCTGAAGAAGTATCATTATTCTTATTATAACTGTGATTACTCTTATTATATCTATTTTCCCCTTAGGGTTCCGTAGCATAACTCTACCCTAGTATTCCCGAAACCTATTCTAATCATCATGGCCCCAAACCCTAACTCTATAAACACTAAACCCTAAACCCTAACCCCTCAACCCCTAAAGGCCCCTAGATAGAGTAGCCCGGCGAGGTGTTGGTCTCCGCAGGGTGGCATGCCACTGAGCTCTGTGCCGCAGTTGGCAGCCTTGTATTTGGAGACGGACAAGGCGAATGGGTGCAGCTTTTTCGGCGTTTTTAGGGTTTGGGTTTTGAGGTTTAGGGTTTTTCGTTAGGGGCTCAGGGTAACCCTGGTCTTGAGCCCTACACTCCTTAAGCCCCCAAAGAGCCCTGTTAAGGGTCGCCCTGATCTTAAGCCCTACTCTGAGAGCCCTCAAAGAGCCCCGTCTAGAGCCCTTGTGGAGCCCTAGCAGTCTATATAACCGCCTGTCTAGAGCCCGAAACCCTAAACCCTAAACCCTAAACCCTAAACCCTAAACCCTAAACCCTATATAACCGCCTGTCTAGAGCCCCTCTGCAGGCCCCATGGAGCTCCGAGCACATCTAGGAGAGACCTCGGTCCTAGCCCTGAGTCCGAAGTCCCAAACCCGAAAACCTTGGCGACCTAGGGTTTAGGATCTAGGGTTTAGGGTTTAGGGTTTAGGGTGTCTAGGGTTTAGGGTTTAGGGTTTAGGGTTTAGGGTTTAGGGTTTCTAAGCCCCCCCAGCCCCACCCAGTAAGAAAACGCTAAACCCTAAACCCTGAACCCCAAACCCTAAACTTGAAACCCTACAGAAAGGGTTCCCGAGGGCTTCGGACCTGCTTTCAAACCCTTATAACCCGTCCTTGACCACATCGCACCCAGTCCGAGGTTTAGGGTTTAGGGTATAGGGTTTAGGGGTACACGCTGAAGACTAAGAAGCCTTGCAACCTCTACGATGCAAAGCTTCTGCGCCCAAAAACCCCAAAACCCTGAAACCTAAACCCTTCGACCCCAAACCCTAAACCCCTAAACCCCTAAACCCTAAACCCATGGACCGTTGCAAGGCGGACACCAAAAAGACACTCAAAAAAAAAAGCCATGGACCCTGGTTTTAAACACCCTAAACCCTAAACCCTAAACCCTAAACCCTAAACCCTAAACCCTAAACCCTAAACCCTAAACCGTCAGTCCAAACGCCCCCCCTTCCGCAGCCACCAGGATCTCGGCCGGATCGAGGCGAGCTGTGGTGTGGGTTTTAGGGTTTAGGGTTTAGGGTTTAGGGTTTAGGGTTAAGGGTTTAGGGTTTAGGGGGGGGGGGGTTGAGAGAGGGGTTGAGGGTTTAGGGTATAGAGGTTGAGGTTTAGGGTATAGAGGTCGAGGGTTTAGGGTATAGGGGTTGGTGGTTTAGGGTATAGGGGTTGGTGGTTTAGGGTAGAGGGGTTGAGGGTTTAGGGTAGAGGGGCTTGTTCGGTTTAAAGGTTTGCGCTGTTTAGGAAGTTGGGGTTGACAGTTCCAGATTCCAGGTTTCAGGGGTTACTGCCATTTAGGCTTTAGGGTTTCAGTGGATTAGGGCTTAGGGTGTCGGAGTTTTTGCTTGAGGCTTTCGCTGTTAGTTTCTTGTTTGCTTGTTCGATTTCGATGTCAAGACTCTGAAGTGTTGTGATGCGGTTGTGGGTAAATCTCATTGCTTCTATTCCGTTCGGGGCGCTGCTTTCTGAGGCACTGCCGGGGGGTCGTTCTGGCAGGTCCCCCAAACCCCAAACCCTAAACCCTAAACCCTAAACCCTAAACCCTAAACCCCAAACCCTAAACCCTAAACCCTAAACCCTAAACCCTAAACCCCTAACCCAAAATCGTAAACCCAAAGCCCTAAGCCCCTAGCCATCGATTCCCGTCTTGCCCTACGCAGACCTCTCAGAGCTGAAACGCCCCAAACCCTGAACACAGAACCCTGGGCTCTAACTCTAAGGTTGCAAGTATGGGCCCCTAATATGGACCCTTAGGCCTTTCTGGGGACCCTTAAGGGTACATATGGGGTATATAGTAGGTGTATAAGGATCCCAGGGTTAAGGGCCCATACTAGGGGCCCATGGTTTCAACCTTAGACTGACACCCCAAACTAAAGCCTAGACCCAGACCCTCGGCCCTGAACCGTCGCTGTTGTAGGAGTTAAGGGTTTAGGGTTTGAGGGTCTAGGGGTTTAGGGTTTAAGGGTTTAGGGGTTTAGGGGTTTAGGGTTTAGAGGGATCTATAATATACGGATTCATAGGGGTTTATAGGGGTTTAGGGTTTAGGGTTTAGCTAACAGCGTGAACAGCTCATGTTTTGATCTGCAGCTGTTGTGCCCTCGCTGCATCTGCATGTCTCATCCCATAGTCCTGAGCCTGAGCCACTCAGCTTCCCAGCGAACATGGTTTTACAGGTAAGGTTTTGGGTTTAAGGTTCAGGGATAGTTCGAAGTGCTATTCCCATATAGTCCTTGTGTAATCATAGTATAATATGGTTCAGGGTGACGGGTTTAGCTTAGCCCTAAACCCTAAACCCTAAACCCTAAACCCTGGTCCCTAAACCCTAAACCCTAAACCGTTGATTGTGTGTAGTGCGAGATTCACAGCTTCGGGTATAGGCTGGCGCCTACCGATTTGAAGGCCAAGCTCCAAAACCTAAACCTCTAGGCCATAAAAGCCTACCAAACCCTTACACTTAGGGTTTAGGGTTTTAGGGTTCACTTAGGGTTTACGGTTTAGGGCTTAGGGTTTAGGGTTTAGGGTTTTAAAACCCTAAACCCGAAGCCCTCTTCAGGGTTTTAGAAGCAGGACTGCTGGTCCGAATTCTGACATTGTGACTAGACCCCCACCCCAAAAGAATATGTCAAAGCCCTTTTCTCGCTATTCAGGTTCCACTGTGAAGCCTTAAACTCCTGAACTCTAAAGCCAGAAGCCCCTGTTCATTTCTATCCTTTTGAGTTTGTTTTAAGTTGACTTTGGGCCCTTTTCCTATACCTCTTCGCCGTGCATCCCTGATAAGTTTGGGTTCAGATTTTAGGATTATGGGTTTGGGGTTTAGGGTTTCGGGTTTAGGGTTAGGGTTGAGGGTTCAGGGTTTAGGGTCTGGGGTCATGCTGGTGTGACTGCGCGCCGGGCACATGCCGCAGCCCTTCATCTCAGCGCAGTGTGGGCTGTCCGCGCCCCAGGGAACGCTAAACGCCAAAAACCCGAACCAAAGCATCCAAAGCCAGAAATCCCGCAACACACGCACACGCACACACACACACACACAAACCTGTAAAGCCCAAGCCCTACACCTTGAAGCCAAAGAGCCCTTGAACTTTAAAACACCCGAGTCGGCTATCTCTTCAGGGGTCCTGAGCTCAAAGCCCTCTCGTCGTAAGCTTGAAGGCTTACTGTAGGCTCTTGTCAGTTTTGCACCAAACACTGTTGTGATTATTGACGTCCCTGAACTAAACAGCATTTTTTTGCAGGCTTCTTCGAGCTTTTGGGCGAGACACCAATGGAGGTATGCGTATATTTGATCATATATGTATATATATAGATGAATGAGCAAGCTGTGGATTCTATGAAATTCCGTACTGTTTAGGGTTTAGGGTTTCTGCAGCGGTTACCTAGTCGGAATCAGCGACGGATCGGTTCCGAGGTACAGCTGCGTATGCGTCCTGGACCCTCAGGCAGGCTGTGTTCGGAGGGTTCAACAGTCCTAGAGTCCTAGACGTGTCTGAGAGGTTTCCACTTGCTTGGGGAGTGATGGGGTCGTGGAACGGCCCTAGGCCCTAAACCTAACACCCTTAAACCCTAAACTTCCAAAACCCCTAAAACCCCCCACCCTCTGAACCCCCAAACCCCCAAGCCCCTACACCCCTAAACTTCCTAAACCCCTAAACCCCTCAACCCCCAAAGGGCTCCGCGAAAGGGTATCATAAGGGCTTGAATATAGGGGCCTGAATATGCGGAGGCCCTTGAGAACTTGACGAGGTCATATATGTGCAGTGTATCGAGGAAACTTTTTCCGGAAAGGTGAGTGATATGAAATTTGAAGCACATGCAGCAGGCATGCGGACGAATTCTCGTACGTACAAACGCAGGAGGCAAATACAATTGTATGGCTGTTTCTTATTTAAAGCGATGGTGATATCTTCCAAAAGTGTGTCAGGCGTGGCATTTCGTGACTTGGACGTGTTTGTTTGTGTTTTGTTCGGTCATATTTTGTATTTTTCGGGCTTGCGTTATGTGGACGCGTCTGACCGCATGACAGTAGCTATGGACACAGAGCAGTCGCGTTCTGTCGGGGTTTCGGAGCATTCTCTAACACTTATTTTCAGGGCATAAGTATGGCTAAGTCTGCTAAGTTATAGTTCAGTATAGCACAGTCTGTGTGGGTTGCATTAGGAAGGACAGAATGCGCAACATGTGCTTCGCAAGTACGACTCTATAAAGTGCGCAAGAAGCAAAGCCTCGGAGATGACATGTTCTGAAGCAGTATAGCGTGAAGTGCGCATGTACAGGTCTTTGGAAGGTAGAACAAGCACCAGAATAGTGTTGGTAACTACTGAGGCCCCTACAGTACATCAGCGCCTTTTCATGCAAGTTGAGCTAATCGGCCAGCAACATGATTCCGTTATCTCCCATGAAACCCTGTGCATACGTCTACTGCCAGTTTAGTGCTGTGTGGTCGTTGAACCCAGAACCCTAAAACCTCTGCAGGCCTAAACCCCTAAGCTTCTAGATTTGCGAAAAGGCTCTAAGGGGGGTCTTACTCTCTTTTACGTGGTTTGCCTTCAGACCTACATTACCTTCCACGATTTGGGGTGTAGAGCTGAGGGCCGCCGCTACCACTACCACCATCACTACCACTACCACTGCCACTACCGCTAACACTACCTCCACCACTACCACCACTACCACCACGACTGCCACGGCCACTGCCACTGCCACTAGCACTACCGCCACCACCACTGACCACTGCCATTACCACTACCACTACCGCTACCACTGCTGCCGCTGCGTTCTGGGTTTTGTATTCAAGTCTAGGGTGTTTTTTTTGTTCTCGGGGTTCGGGATTGGATTTCGGGATTTGGCTAGTGTTTCTGATATGGCTTGTGTTGACAGGGTGTCGTTGGTTATTCGAGTGTTTCAGGATCCGGGACCGGGTTTTACCTTTCAGGGTTGGCGGTTTTCTTGCTTAGTGTGGTAGGTGGTCTTCTCCTGTTTAAACGGGTAGCTCGGGCACTCAGATCATGCCAAGAAAGATCAAGCTTTCTCTAGCAGTATAGGCGTCGGAAAAGTCAGCAATACAGTTCCTCAGTGTTCCTCATTATCGTAATATGCTACACCCTAAACCCTAAATCTTAAACCTTAAATGAGTGAACCCAATTCCTTCGAAGGGGGGTTGATGAAGCAGGGTTCTGCGGTACATGAAGTCTGAAGCCTTTGCCCTGGCCGCATCGAAAAAGTCCCAAACCCTCGATACCCTGGCCCTAAACCCGAAACCCGCAACAGGATCAGTGTGGTGGAGCCCCAGAGCCAATGAATCCTGCTACAGCCGAGCCTCTCGTGGCACCTGGGGCCTGTTTTGCTGGGAGTTGCATGTGCAGGTGCAGGGTTTGGGTTTAGTTCTGGTTTAGTGGGTTTTAGGTAGGGCTTTCGGGTTCTGCGAAATCCAGGCGTTTGAGGTTATGGCGTTTCTGAAACCCGTCGATTCAGTGGCTTTCACCTTCAAGATGCGATGCTTCTTAGGTTACAGGGAACGGGCTTCTTGAGCTCCGATGCGGCTTCGGAGGGGTTTGGGAGTGGTATACCGCCGTGAACTCTGAAATGGTGTAATGCAGTACTTCGGGGCGGAGCGTTGGAGGCTCAGATTTCGGATTTCGTGCACGTCACAGCTGAGAGCGAATGTCGAAGGCCCAGCTCATGTCTTTTGCCATAAGGTCTTTTTGGTTCCTTGACGGTGACTGACCTGCAACCAATACCGCCCCCAAGCGTAAAAACCTACCCTTAAATTGGTCGAAAAAGATTCCACAACCCCAAAACCTCAACTGTATGCTGAACCCTCAACCCTCCAAGCCCCGAATTCGAACCTAAGGTCTTTGCCGTCTTAACCCCAAAGCCGAAAGCCTGCTCCCCCCTGCGTGTTGACAAGGATGCCCTGCCCTCCGACACGCTCGTCAAGCCCAAGCCCGCGATGGCGGCGCAGGAAGCGAGTGGCTAATATAGGGGCTTAGATAATTGCCTATGTTATTTTGGGGGCTCCTTATTAGAACTATAGTATATTCTACACCAGAACCCTATTCTTATGTTATTTTGAGCGCTCCTCATTAGAACTATAGTGTATTCTACGCTAGAGCCCTATTCTAATTATTGAGGCCCCATCAGTACCGACCAGGGATCAACCCTCCAGCTGATATTTCGTCCCCATCCCTTTTAAGACCACGCCATTCATAGAACAACATGGTAAGGATACTGGCGTTAACAAGACCAACAACAATAGCCATATCAATAATTTACTAGTAGTCGTAATAATGGTAATGATGATAGTAGTAACAGTAGTGATAATAATAATAACAAAAGATAAACAAATAAGAAGAATAATAATACTAATAACAATAATAGTAATAATAGTAACAAGAATCATTATCGTAATAATCATAATGATAATAGGAACAATGATAATAATAATAAGAAGAACAAGATAGAGCTCATACTAACTCCAGAAGACTGCGCAGGACATGGCGCCCATCCTGGAGGATGACGAGGCCATGCATCCCCGCGGAGTTTCGAAAACATCTCACGGGGGAGAGGTTGACGCTTCTAGGACTCTAGGGTTCTATGGTTCTAGGATTCTAGGACTCTAGGGTTCTAGGATTCTAAGGTTTAGGGTTTAGGGTCTAGAGTTTAGGGTCTAGAGTTTAGGGTTTAGAGTTTAGGGTTCTAGGATTCTAGGTTCTAGGATTCTACGGTTTAGGGTTCTAGGATTCTAGGGTTTTAGGGTTTAGGGTTTGCTGTAGGGTCCTGAATAATTGCCAAAAGTATGTACTGGGCCCCAAAACCCTATTCTAATCATTAAGGCCCCTAAACCCTAAACCCTTATAGTAGCCCTTATAGAACCCTTTAAGGAACCCTTAAAAAGGAACCCACATTGAGGTTTTAAGTCGAACGAAGGCCTGAACACGGTAGCAGCTACAACTCGAACATCCTGCAGTCAGCAAGCAGAGCCCTGGATCGCAGGATCTTTATCAGGAGGACCCCTGAGTGAGGTACACCTAATATAGAAGCCTAAATAACCAACCAATACTATTTTTGGGGGTTCTCTCAGCCTCATTCCTACCAAATCCGAAGAGATCCCTTACTCCCTAAACCCTAAACCCTAAACCCTAAACTGAAACGGTGAAACTTTCTTTTTTCGGACAGAGAACGCGAGTCGAGGCCGAAACAGAGGAGAGCGCCCCAGCAGGCCGGGAGTCGGGCCAGGGCCTTGGGTTTAGGGTTTTCGGAGTTTAGGGTTCTAGGCTTTAGGGTTCTTGGGTTTAGGGTTCTAAGGTTAGGGTTTGGGGTTCTAGGGTTCAGGGTTCAGGGTTCTAGGGTTCTAGGGTTTAGGGTTTAGGGTTCCAGGGTTGACTGTTTAGTGATTTTACAGTTTAGGGTTTAAGGTTAAGGGTTTAGCGTGTAGGGTTTAGGGTTATAAGTTGTAGGGTTTAGGGTTTGATTTACAAGTTTACGGTTTAAGGTCTAGGGTTTAGGGTTCGGGTTTAGTTAATTTAGGGTTCTGGGGTTTAGGGTTTCGGGGTTTAAACATGTAGGGTTTCTTTAGGGTTTGGGGTTTGTGCTTGGGGTTTTGGGGTCTGGGGTTTAGGGTTTAGGTTTTAGGGCTCGGGTATAGACCACGGATGAATCAACCACCCTTTTCAGGGCCCAGCAGAAGAACCCCCACTATCATCCCTACGACGAGAGAGGGGGTTTGTTCATCAGATTCTGCATAAGGGTGATCTTGGAGGGTTCTGCCGTGAGGATCGCCCAAAGAGACCGCACTCCGTCTCAACCAGGTGGTAATGTAGGGGCCTGAGTAGTTCCTATGCCATTTTGGTGGGTCCTTATTATAATTCTAGTATGATGGGCCCCAAAACCCTATTCTAATTATTAAGGCCCCCATAGTATCTTCGCCAATGCCTAGAGCCGTGTTGCAGGTGCATGAGCTTGTATTCAGGATGCAGCCCTAAACCCTAAACCCTTTTCATATGCCTGGCCAGACGCTGTGAAGCCCGGGTTAAGGGTTTGCAGGGTTTAGGGTTTAGGTCAACTTCAGACCCCAAGCTCCAAATCATTAGTCTCGACATCCCCAGCGATATTGGCTTGAACCGGTTTGCCAGGACCAAAAGACAATTACCCACGTACAGACCCAGAAGACAGGCTGCAATTGGAGACTGCGCCGATTTGCTTCCCCCCTTTGTTTCAAAGAGATGCAACGCTTAGATGCGCAAGGAACCCTGAATGGAACCTTCCTAGCAGCACCCTTCTTGTACTCTGCAAGGAACTATTGAAGGAACCCCTTTCTGGCAACAGTTTTTCTGAACCTTGCAACTGAACCCTCTTAGGACTTTTTTGCAGGAACCCTTAAAAACCCTAAACGTGAACCCTAAACCCCAAAGGAACCCTAAACCCTAAAGGAACCCTAAACCCCAAGCCCTAAAGGAACCCTTTGAACCCTAAACCCTAAACCCTAAAGGAACCCTTTGAACCCTAAACCCTAAACCCTAAAGGAACCCCTTGAACCCTAAACCCTAAACCCTAAAGGAGCCCTTTGAACCCAAAACCCAAAACCCTAAAGGAACCCCTTGAACCCTAGACCCAAAACCCTCAAGGAGCCCTTTGAACCCAAAACCCAAAACCCTCAAGGAACCCCTTGAACCCTAAGCCCTAAACCCTCAAGGAACCGCGAAAGCCAGGCCTCCTGCAGACCGGGGGCTCCAGCTCCTCAGTCGCCCCTCCCCGCGCCGCCGCGCCCGCGCCACGCCTGCCCGGCCGGGTGTGGTCGCGCCGGCGGGTGCTTTTCTGGGGGGTTCGGGGGCTTATGCTATTACAAGGCCTCTATACGTACAGTTTGTTTATAAAGGGTCTATAAGAGTTTGTTCGAGACTTGGGAGTGGAGGAGGAAAGGGAGCTTGAGGTTTAGGATTTTGTGCCATTGGGTTTAGTTCAGTGCTTGAGGTTTGAGTAGGCTTGTCCTGAGCATTATGGGCTCCTGGGGAGCCTAGCATCAAACCTTTGCCAAAAACAAGAAACCTTATATAGCGCCCTATAGAATCCTACCGAGCCGCAAAGCCCAAACCCTAAACCGCAAACCTTAGACCCAAACCCGAAACCCCAAACCCTAAACCCCAAACCCTAAAAAGCCTCATGGGAAGAGCCATCGTCTTTTTCATGGAGTTCCAGGCCTTGGCCGCCGGTGCCGGTGCCCCGGGAGTGCGCAGGTGACGGCCCGAAGGGTTTGGGGTTTGGTTTAGGGGTTTAGGGCTTTTGGGGCTTTGGGGGTTCAGGGTTTTGGGGGTTGAGGGTTTTGGTTTAGGGCTTTGGATGTTTAGGGTTTCGGAAGTTTAGGGATTTAGGAAGTTTTGGGGTTCATTGTGATCCATTCAGTGTCCCGAAATGCCGACTCAACAGTCAAAAGACAACTGCAGCCACCGCCACGAAACTTCGCCTGACGTGGCTGTCCTTGCAGATCCTGCAGGTGCTCGCCGGCAGCATGCGCGGGATGCCTTCAATGTGCAGGCTTTACCCTAAACCCTAAACCCTGAACCCTTAAGCCTTAACCCTAAACCCTAAACCCTGAACCCAGACCCGAAAACCCTAAAACCGAATTTATCCCAGGCACGCTTTCTTTTAAATGTTGCAGACCCTGCATAGTAAGGTCTGCTGGTCTCGAGATCCCGAGACCAGGTGTGCTTAAGTTTGGGCTTTAGGGTTTAGGGTTTAGGGTTTAGGATTTAGGGTTTAGGGTTTAGGGTTTATATAGGGTTTAGGGTTATCAACCAGGTTTCCTGGATTAGTTGAAGAAGCCCTGTTTAGGGCGCTAGCTGGATCATTGCGAGCAGGAGCTCATCTTTGGTGACGCCTTAGCCCAGCGGGACTTCAGTGACCCTGCCGTGGAAGGCCCGGAGCTGACGGTTTCGGCTCTTAGTGGCTGGTGACATTCGGAGCTTGCCCTAAACCCGAAACCCGAAACCCTAAACCCTGAACCCTAAACCCCAAACCCTAAACCCTAAACCTTGAGCCCCAACCCCTAAACCCTAAACCCTGAGCCCTAAATCCGAAACTGGTGATTCGGCTTGTCGGCTGAAGCATTAGGGCTCTCCAGGGTTTAGGGTCGAAAGCTTCGGGCCTTAGGGGTTTGTGGAGTGTCTTGGAGTCCTGAAGTAGGGACCCTGACACAGATCCTAAATCTTGGGTTTATAATCATAGCCCCAAACCCCAAGCCCCAAAGCACCGACCTAAGCCTAGATTAGTAGGATGTATTGTGAAGGAACTTTGGCTTAGCGGTTCGAGTCTCGCCGCAGTTTGATCTTGCAAGCCTCCAAGATCTCCTTGTTTAGTGAGTCCTAAACGCTAAACCCTGCTGAGTTCCAGGGGTTAGGGTTCAGGGTCGAGAGCTTTGGCAATTGGGTCCTGCTTGTATCTCCGCGTAAAACTCGTTGGCTGCTGGATTCAGAGATCACATTCAGGACTGATCTCTATCCTAAACCCCTAAACCCTACACCCCGACACCCCAAAACCCCTAAACCCCTAAACCCCTAAACACCCTAAACCTTAAAAGCCCTAACAAACCCTAAAAACCCTAAAAACCCGAAACCATAAGTTTTGCCACGGGCCCAGCGTCAGAATCTGGAGACACCGAAGTTTGACCTGGTGGAGTTTGGGGGCCTAGGGTTTTAGGGTTTTTTTGGGTTTTGGGGTTTTTAGGGTTTTTAGGGTTTTTAGAGCTTTTAGGGCTTTTAGGGTTTTTAGGGTTTTTAGGGTTTTTAGGGTTTTTAGGGTTTTTAGGGTTTAGGGCCTAGTGTTCACATTTCAGGGCTCAGGATTTAGGGATTCTGGGCTCTGGGGTATAGGTTTTGGAGCTTGTGGCTTAGCCCCTTTCGAACTTTTTCCTGTTTGGAGCTTATGGGTCTTGGGCTCTACCCTAACCCGCGCCGGCCTTTGAAGCCTAGGCCCACAACCCAGCTCTACACTTAGATAATACGCTATCTCCGACACCCTGAACCCTAAACCCTAAAGCCTGAACCCTGAACCCTAAACCCTAAACCCAAAAGCCTGAACCCGGAACCCTAAACCCTAAACCCTAAACCCTAAACCCTAAACCCAAACCCTAAAGCCTGAACCCTGAACCCGGAACCCTAAGCGCTATGGAACCAGTGCAGAGCCCTGATAAAGCCTGGCCCAGACATCAGCCAGCTGCAGAATGACGAGGCCCGGCGGCCTCCGACAGACCCAACCCCAACCCTCACCTGGTTTAGGGTTTAGGGTTTAGGGTTTAGGGTTTAGGGGTTATCTAATATAGAAGCCTAAATAATTATCAATACTATTTTAGGGGTTCCTGAGTATAATCGTAGTATAGCACCTGAATAATGTAGAGGCCTAAGCAATTTGTTACCAATACTATTTTTGGGCTTCCTTATTTTTGTATAATGGGCCCGCAAAACCCTATTCTAATTATTAAGGCTCCTATATTAAACTCAAAGCCCTGAACCCTTAATCCTGAACCCGAAACCCTAAACCCTACACTGAAACACTAAACCTGAGCCCTAAACCCTAAGCCCTAAACCCTAAACCCTACATTAGCTAGCAGGACGGTTCTTTCCGGGCTTCCAGGTGTCTTTGGAATCCCGACTCCAGTTTTATGATGATGAAGTCCGTGCTATCAGGGTTTAATGATGATTAGAATAGGGCTTTTGGGGTATATATTATACTATGGTTATAACAAGGAACCCCCCAAAATAGTATAGAAAATTATTTGAGCCTAAACCCCTAAACCCCTAAACCCGAAACCCTAGGGTCTAGGGTGTACTTCTGGCCTGGAAGTCCTGGGCCCTTGAAGCCACAGCCCTTAGCTCCACTAGCTGTCAATCCTGTGGCATCGGTAGCACTTTAGGACAACATCCCTCTTAGGGTATACCCTAAACCCTAAAGCGTCCCTCTAAGGGGTCTTAGCGGTGGAGGCCAATAGTCACGAACGGCCTCGGGTTTTGGGATGACGCATCTAGTGCTCGAAATTTTCGGATTAAGTAGCATCCTCATGTATAGCACAAGTATGCACAGACAGTTCCAAAGAATCTGTGGAGACTGTAGAGGGTAAGCCTCCTTTTGGCCGATTCAACGCCGTGTTTATGTAGAGTCAATTCACGGTTTGGCTTCGGAAAAAGCCAGCGTTAAGGATCTACCTTTCAGGCTGTATGGGCCACCAAAAAGCACATAAGCAACAATCAGGATAGGCAAATCCCATATATAAATCATCGATTGTGAAGCCGCCTTTTGTAGGGCTTCAGTTTCAAACCGGGAGGTCAGCCCTTGCGGCATTTAATGTAGGGGCCTAAATAATTACCTATATTATTTTGGAGGTTCCTTATTATGAGTAGAGTATAATGGGCCCCAAGAACCCTATTCTAATTAATAAGGTCGCTATATTAGGCTTTAGGATTTTTGTCGGTATGGGTTTACTCGAATCTCAGGGCGCAGAGCGAGAGGGAGTGGGAGGGAGACAGAGAGAGAGCAGTGGACAGGGCCCAGGGGTTCGGGTATCGGGGCACTGGTTTGGGGTACAGTGTGGTGGTACCCAGAGCCTCGAAAACCCCTTAGTAAAGGAATATACCTTAAATTACAATAGGAACCCTAATAAGATTTAAGGTATATTCCTTAATTAAGGGATATATTGGAGGCTCTGGGTATTTTATGAGTCTACGGCCCACTGAAGCTCCCCATGTATTCCGCTTTGCACCTCCGAATCCGGTCGGTCCACGGAGTCTTGTCGGGAGTCTAGGAGCGCAGAGGTCCTTAAACAAAAAAACTCCCGCAACCAATTTTACCCTGAAGCCTAGCCCCTAAAACCTGAACCCCTACACCCGAAACCCCAAATCCCTTGTGAAAAAAACACCCTGAAGCCTAAACCGCTCTGAAACCCAAACCCCAGGCCGCGAAGCTTCTGGGCTGGGGCCGCGGCAGCTTTCGTGCGCAGCTGCGGGCAGTGGCACCCAGCATGCCCATGATAAACCCTAAACCGTAAACCCTAAACCGCACAGAAAGGGACGCTGTGGGGGCCCAGTTTTCCCACACAGTGGATTTGAAGGATTTCTTTTCACAAGCCCCAGTCCAAGCACTGAAGAGGAATGGGGCCGCAACTGGAAAGTTCTTGTACGATATGACAGTTGACCAAAGCTGTCACTAACCAAAGCCAAATCAAGAAGGATGTGATAATACCCTAGACCCAGGACACCCAACAATTTGTCAAAGCGATCAAAGTCAGAAGCCTCAACAGCTTGCGCGGGACCTCATGGCCCGAAATCTCAACAGGCCCCATCAGCTACACAAGAAAATAATTGATGATGGGCAAATATACGAGTCCCACATACAGCAACGATGTCGACGACAGCAACCAGGAACAACAAACACGACAAGAACAGCAGCAACAACAACAACAACAGCGAGAACAGCAGCGAGAACGGCAGGAACAGCAAGAACAGCAACAGCAAAAGCAAAGATAGCGACAGCAACAGCAACAGCAGCAGGAGCAGCAACACGTGGCCAAAACAGAAGCACTATGTCACTATGCGTAGTAGAACCAAGCCGTATTAATGATAATCTATGTCAGTCATGCCGAACAACAGTGCTTTTTCGTTTGCGTCGTTACAGTCCACTCGAATGCAGAGACGCCAGCTCATCATATCTCGACTGCAAATCGGGCGTCCCACCTCAAACCGTAAACCCAAACCCCTAAACGTCTGATCCGTCAAGCCCTAAACCCTGAACCCTCCCCTCAGGTGCCCTTTGCGTGCATTTTCGTCTTGTGTATATATGTATATACACACGCACCTACACATACATAAACATAAGCCTATGCGTATATGCATAAGCACACACATATCGACATGTACAGATATGTACAGAAGTATTTATAAGTTTAAATTCCTTACTCGCTGAAATACGTATACATGTGTGGATGGATGGATGGATGGATGGATGGATGGATGGATGGATGGATGGACGGATGGATGCATGCATGCATGGATGAATGAAGGGATGGATGGATGGATGTGTACATACACATGTACACTCGCATGTATACCTATATGTACATGTGGAAGTATATGCGTTTGTATGTGCATATCTGTACATGTATGTATGTATGTATGTATGTATGTATGTATGTATGTATGTATGTATGTATGTATGTACCTATGTATGTATCTATGTATCTATGTATGTATGTATGTATGTATGTATGTATGTATGCATGTATGCAAGCATGCACCTATGGATGTATGCACGTACCTATGTATGCATGTGGGTGTGTGTATACAACATAT
>CAJNDV010031903.1:18436-44800 GCA_905221635.1 Symbiodinium sp. CCMP2456 | reverse complement strand
GGGCTGAGAGGGTTCAGGGTTTAGGGTTGAGACGATTTAGGGTTTAGGGTTTAGGGTTTAGGTTTTAGGGGTTGAGAGTTGGGATTGGGATGTAGGGTTTGGGTTTGGTCCGATCTTCAAGGTTCAAGGTGTAAAGCCGGTTTGAGGTGCTTGATTGACCCTAAACCCTAAACCCTTAACCCCCAAACCCTAAACCCTAAACCCTAAAACCCTAAACCCTAAACCCTAATTATAAAACCCTAAAACCCTAAACCCTAAACCCTAAACCCTAAACCCTATAAACCCAAAACCCTAAGCCCCAAAACCCTATAAACCCTAAACCCTAAACCCTAAGCCCCCAAAACCCCTAAACCCCAAACTCTTTAAAAATCCCCTGCAGGGCTCCTGCCCTGAACCGTCTCACAGCAGCCAGGTGTGCGTAGACCCCGGAGAGTGCTTGCATCCCGTAGCAAGAGCAAAAGCCCTAAATGGGTGGTTGTCAACATTATGGTCCCTTTTTGGGTCCTTATTAAAATACGGCACCTATTATTTGGGGTACCCCAAAAGGGACCATAATTTTGAAAACTACCCAAATAAATCCTAACCCCTAACTAACACCTAAACGCAAAAACTCGAGACTCTAACGCTAAAACCTAAAACCTAAACCCTAAAAGCTAGACGCTCCAACCCCGAATCCTTCAACCATCTCATAAATCGCTTCATAGGGCCCCAAAAAAGCACATATGCAAAAATTAGGATAGGGATATCCCATATACATCCCGTTATAATGAAGCCCAATAAGGTCGGGATATCCCTATAACAATGCTTATGCTTATGTCCTTTTGGGGTTCCTAACTTAAAGCTCCGCATTTCCTCAAGCGACATCATCCCACAAACGGGGCCTCGGTGCGGCCATCCAGGTCCTTCCAGTGGGGTTTAGGGTTTAGGGCTACCAGTGGGGATCAGGGTGGTTTAGGATTTGGGGATTGGCATTTATGGGTTTAGGGTTTCGGGTTTATGGGGTTTAGGGCTTGGGGTTTCGGGTTTAGGGTTTATGGGGTTTAGGGCTTTGGGTTTCGGGTTTAGGGTTTAGGGCTTTGGGTTTCGGGTTTAGGGGGTTTAGGGCTCGGGGTGTCAGAGAAATTATGATAGGAAATAGGAATAAGCCCATTGAAGATACATGGGCGTGAGTGGGGCGTTACATGGCTTACAGGGCTTTACCGGGTGTTATAGGATTTAGAGTTGCTGTCTGCTTTAAGGTTTCAAGCTGCGTAGGACTGGGTTGTAGGGCAACCTGTAGCTTATGGGACTTTAAGAAAAGGGCCTCACTTCATAGACCAAGTTTAGGGTTTAGGGCTTAGGGCTTATACTCCAACTATAAGCGGGAGCACCAAGGAATACCACTATGAAGTACTCAGACCCCTATTTAAAACTTGGAGGTTGCAGTGCCGATGGACCATGGTGAGAAGCAAGAGCTGGACCCCAAAAGCATGTAGAACCGCAGCCTTTGACAGGTAGTGTGTTGAGGGTTCAGGGTTCAGGGTTTAGTCTTTAGGGTTTGGGGCGTGGAAGTTTGGATTCAGGGTTAGGCGGGGTGCGGCTTCTGCAGCTGGCTTAGCTGCCCAATCGTAGAAATCCGTCGAGTGCTCACCCTCACAGGCCTTTCCTTTGTAGTAGTTGTTGCACTCCGTTGGGATCTCTCCTTCGTTACTCTGGGCCACCTGCCAACAGCGATTGCACCACCAGCTCCCGGGCAGGAACTGGAGCTCTTCGTTCTGCTCCTCAGCGGCCCTTGCGGCGTACTCCCGGTCCGCTTCCTTGCGTCCGCACAAGTTCGGGGCTTAAGCCGCACTTTCTGCTTCGTGGCACCCTAGCCCTGCCACGCCCCGCAGCTGCCGATAACGCCCAGTCACTAGTCTTCTTACTTGTGAGCGAAGCGTTGTGGTGGTATGTTATGCTGCGAACCCTAGGGAATAGATTGGTAACAATTATCAGGCCCCTGTATTGCTCAAATGGGTGGGTGTGGGGGTGTGGTGAGATGAGGGGTACCTCATGTTGGGCTCCTTTTTAGCACGCCCGTCGGACTCATTGGTTTGCCTAAACCCTAAACCCTAAACCCCCAACCCTTGCTTTCGTTTTTGCGCTTAAGGTCTGTGTTTCGGGCCCTTGTTCTCTGAAAGTCCACATGTGAATGGTGAATATTACAGTAGGCTTGCGAAGGAACTGCAAGGGGATATGGGTAGCTGTCAAAATGATGGTCCCTTTGCAGGTACCCTAAATAATAGGTGCCGTATTATAATAAGGACCCAAAAAGGGACCATAATTTTGCCAACCACCGATATCCTTACCAATGTAGGGGGCCATCGTGACTGGGATCCTCTTCTTAAAGGTTCCTTGATATGCTTCTACTAAACCCCATCCCAACAACCCCTAATTATTCTAATGACGAACGCCCCTACATTACTTCAGCTTCTTCATCCCCTACACCCTAGATTTTTAGGGTTTAGGGTTTAGGGTTTAGGGTTTAGGGTTTAGGGTTTAGGGTTTAGGGTTTAGGATCCTAAAGCCTAATCCTAAACCACTCTGAAACCCTTAACCCTAAACCGTCAGGCTTATTCAGAAGCCCATGTTAGCGTCCTGTATGGCCACTGCTGCCTTGGCAGCGATGAGAGTCGTCGCAACCTCGGTCTCTTCTGCGGATGGGAGGATGACTGTGGTAGAATGGTGTTTGATAACTTTGGGGTTTAGGGTTTAGGAAGATTGGTGAACAATGTTGGGCTTGGGGCTTCGCGCTGGGGCTTTTGGGTCTAAGGCTTCGGGTTCAGGACACTTGGGTTTAAACTCTAGGGCTTTGGACTTAGGACGTTGGCCGGCTCAAAAGACTTGTCAAACTGAAGGCATGTGTCCTGCCAAGCAAGTCGCGCATGTAGGGAATGGTACCCTCAACCCTAAACCCAAACCCCTAAACTCTAAACCCTAAACCCGTTATCTGATATGGTCTGGTTCGATATCTAAACCTTACTCTTTAACCCTAAACCTTAAACCCTAAGCCCTAAAACGCCAAGGCCCTAAACCCAAAACCCGGGTCTCATCCAAAGCCCGGGTTCCCAGACATCAGAGTGGCCCGTGGCGCAGGCCCAGTGCAGAGGCGTCCAGCCTTTGACAGATTTCTGGCTTTTTGACTCCGGTTGAGGGTTTAGGGATTACGGTTTGGGAGTTAGGGTTTAGGGATGAGTAAATTAGGGGCTTTTTTATTCCTCAAAACCCCTTATACCACAAACCTCAACACTTTCAACCCTACAGCCAAAACCCATAAACCCCATGCGTAAGCCCGAAAACCCGTAAGCAGAGGTGTTGAAACCGTTTGAGAAACCTCTGGTTGGTCTTAATGACTATTAAATCCTAAACCCAAAACCCTAAACCCTAAATCCTAAACCCTAAACCCTAAACCCTACACCCTAGAAAGGAGCCTAAAATTAGGATCCCGGCTACAGGAAACTAAAGATCCCCAACCGCCAAAAACCCTAAAAAAGCCTGTAGCTCTTCGGAAGTTTCTCGAGCAGAGGTCCAAAGTCAGTCGCCCCGGGCGTAATCTGCTGATATGGTCTGCGCAGGGTCTAGCAGCCCTAAACCCTAAACCCTAAACCCTAAGGCCTAAACCCTAAACCCTAAACCGTAAAGTTTAACACGAAGTCAGGCTTCGGATTTCGGGTTTAGGGTTGTCGGATCCGCTGTGTACAGCAACCCAAACTCTAAACCCTAAATCCGAAACCCTGAACCCTAAATCCTAAACCCTAAACCCCAAACCCTAAACCCCAAACACTAAACCCCAAACCCTAAACCCTAAATCCTAAACTCTAACCCCTAAATCCGAAACCCTGAAACCTAAATCCTGAACCCTAGACCCGGCAGAAAGGAGACTCTGAATAATTCCTGCGGTTGTGGGTGGCCGACCCCAAACCGTCTCAGTCGGTTTAAGGTTTAGTGCTTCAGAAAGTTTAGGCTTTAGGGTTCTAGAGAGTTTAAGGTTTAGGGCTTAGGAAAAATTAGGGTTTAGGGTTTAGGGGTTAGGGTTTAGGGCCAAGGAGCGGGCATTCGGGCTTGGGATTCATGCTGCGACTGGGTGTTTAGGTCATGCTGGTATTGCACAATACTGCAAAAACCGTAGCAGCAACAAGAAGAAGAAGAAGAACGACAACAACAGCTACTACTACTAGGACGACGCCGACGACGACGACGACTACTACTACCACTACCACTAAACCTACCACCACTACTACTACTACTACTACTACTACGACGACGATCACTACTGCTACTACTACTACTACTACTACTACTACTACTACTACGACTACTACTACTGCTACTACTACCACCGCCGCCACAAATACCACCGCTACTACTCTTTCATCACATGCAGAGGAGCGGACTTCTTCGGCACCCTGCGAGTCCCGGTGTTGTGAAAATGGATTGAGCGCTGCATAGCATGAATAACAGGTTCTGGCAACGCAACTGCACATGGGCAGTTGTCTAAATTGGGGTCCTCCTCTTTATAAGGGTGCCGAACTATTCTGGGCTCCCCAAAGCGGACCCGAATATAGAGAACTACCCACAAAGCTGCGTGATTGAGACAGCCCAAGCTTGGGCTATTGCCAATCGAGCCTGTCGTGGAAAACATGATTGCTCAGCAACACAGTTCGGAAGATGATTGGGCACGTCAGCCTGGTCAGTGCGAACATGATTAACATGACAGTCCTACCATAGTCCTTCGGCCCACAAAAAACACCGCTACATGCTGAAGTACGAGAGGTTGATGATGATCGGATATTTGTAGCTGCCCGACGGTCAAAGACGTGTCGTGGACCCTGCAGAAGGTCCAATGCCAAAAAAGGGGTTGCACTAGCACGCCCAATGCAAACGACAGTCAGAACAACTGTCAAACTGAAAATAGCCTTGCCAGTCAGGGGGTATATTTTCTGTTGTTACCAGGTATACCATTCTGAGCCCTCAGGAATGCTAAAAACTAACAATTACTCAAGGCCCTAGATGGCCCATACCTCAAACCTAAAACCTAAACCCTAAACCCTAAACCCTATAAACCCTAAACCCTAAACCCTAAACCCTGAAGCCCCAACACCTTTGTAGATCCCTTGTAGATCCCTTTGTAGGCCCTTTTAAGGAACCGTAATAAACCCTACTAAGTCGAACCCACAGCCGGTAGTCTCCGCTCGCTCAGTCGTTCTTGCCGCCGTGGGCTGCACCTTTTCGGGGCGTGGGCGCGGGTGACTGAGTCAATAGGGTTTGAGTTTTGGCTTTAGAACTTAGGGTTTGGGGTTTAGGGTTTAAAGTGCACTGGTTTGGGGTTTAGGGTTTAGGGTTAAGGGGTTTTGGGTTTAGGGTTTGGGGTTTAGGGTTTGGGCTCGTCCCCCAGAAGCGAGAGCCCATTCAGACGGATTGCGCATGCGGCTGCCGATCGTTTCTGCGACGACGAATTTGCCGTCGTCCGGCCCACTGCCACACCCGGTCACGGGCCACCAGAGAGATAAGCCTAATGTCGGGGCCTTAATAATTAGAATAGGCTTTTGGGCCAGAGAGATAAGCCTAATGTAGGGGCCTTAATAATTAGAATAGGGTTTTGGTCCTGTTTATAGTACAACTATAATAAGGAAAATCCAAAATTAGGATTGCTATCTTGCTATCTTGCGTGCGGACGTCAGAGCTCATACGGGAGCGCGTCCCAAAAATGCAGAGTGAAACGGTGAAACAGAAGGGGCAACCTGGTCACTCGGGTTCCCTGATTGGGATGGGTCGAAGCCAAAACGAGGTAGCGCTTTGGCGAGGCCCCTCGACGGAGGCACCCTCAATGTAGTCCAGAATCCATTGGAGGGTAACTGGCGAAGGCCGATAGAAACCAAGTCGGGAGACAGGAATCTCATCTTCACTAAGTCCAAGGAAGATATCCGAGTAAACAGGCGCCCTGGGGCCGAACGCCTGAGAGACTGGCGTCGTGGAAACAAACGCCTGCCAATGGCCGCCGCGCAGGGCCTTGCGTCGGCGAGAGTCCTCCTGTTCGGCTAGGCGTATGGTGGGGAGGTCCATGGGCGGAAACATATGCACCAGTCGCAGAAGACAGGAGCGCGAGGTCTTAACATGGTACATGCAACGTTCGACAGAGTGAAACAGCTTGAGGCAGGCTTGACACTCCCGTGTTGGTGTGAAGTGCCTCGCAGGGCACAATGAACCATGTCGCCTCGCTTCGTGGACTGCAAGATGCTTTCGCAGTCTGAAGGCCGCATCGCACCAACGGCAAACGAAAGGCAACGAGTCCGGCACCTCCGTTTGGGCTGCAACTGGGTCAAAGCCTGGATCCCATTTCTCCAGCCTGCAGATAAAGCCCTTGACAGCCCTGCGCACTTGAGCAGGCCACCACGTGGGCTCCGCTGAGGCCTTCTCTAGCAAGATCTCAACTGGGTCCGACATGTTGAGAACAACGGCTGCAGCTGGGGCAAAGGGCGCAACAGCATGAAGATCTTCAACAAACAGTCCCAACCAGGACTTCGCCCCAGCTGCCCGCCAATGCACGTGAAGCAAGTGCTGAAGCGTACTGGGTCCGTGTCTAAGCACACGCTGGAGGAGGATGGCCCGCATTTGCGCAAGGGCCAAAAGCGGGCTGGCCGCCTGGGCTCGTCGGAGGACTTCGTAGCTGTGGGGGGTCCTGTCTCGCTGGGGCCATCGGCACAAACCCCGCCACAACGAGACATACATCTGGCACCACTGACGCCGATAGATGGTGGTAGCGAGAAGGGCCGAGGCCCCAGAGAAGACAAACTTCGAAATGACCAGGGCTCGAAGGAGCGTGCGCCTAATGGCCAGGGGGATCCCCGTAGCTGAGAACAGCCTTCCATAAAGAGGACGCAAAGTGGCCTGGGCTTGTGAAAATCTGAATTGGTTGTCAGCACCTGGAGTGGCGTTGGATGTCACTATGCCGCCCAAGTGTTTGTAGGAAGCAACCAGTGGCAGAAAGTGGCGGCATTGCAGGACCTTATTCTGAACATAGAAGCCCGAACGGCCCTGCTCGTCACTGACCAGCCGGGTCTCCGCCTTGAGATCGCAGTCCGACGCCAGCAAGACCGCCGTCTTGTCCGGGGCAAACGTCAGCTGCATCCCCGCAGCTGTGGCATGCTCGGAGAGAATCCCTGCTGCAGTGAGAACTCTGTCGCAAAGCTCGGAAGCTTGTGATGCCGCCTGCGCGTGGGTATAGTCGTCTGCCCACGCGGCACACCCTATCCTGTCTACCGGCTCTCCAGTGGTCCACGGCGGATGAGCCGTGGTGCTGGGGACAGGTGTGGCCAGGCCGTGGCTGGTTAAGGCCTGTTCAGCCCCTTTTAGGTACGCAGCGAAGCTGAAGGAAAACAAAATGTCGGCCAGGGGGTCCCCTGGACGGGACCCCCTGGCCGTAACGACAAGGGAGGCGGATCCATCCAACCTGAACCAAGTCCCTCTCAGGAGGTCTGTGACCTGCGCTTGCAGATGGGGTGAAGCGCCAGCCTCGGCGATGTGTGCCGCTGCCTGGAGCTTCTGGACAAGCTCCGGGAGCGCTTCCCCAGGGACACCAAGGTCATGCAGAAGGCGGAGAAGGCAAGCATCGTCGGGTTCCGTGTGCACTAACGCCTGCCTAACAACCTTATAAAACGCTGCCTTGACGTCGAAGAAGAGCAGGCCTGACTTAAGGCCGTGGTGTTGGGCCCATGCCTGATAGGTCCGGACTGCCAGCGCGATGCTGTCTACGCCGACCCCTGGAAGTTGCCCTGCCTGAAGATCCCCTTTGACATTGGCTAAGTGTCGCGAGAGCCGGTCTCGCCAAATCCGGTGTAAAATCTTGGCAGGAAGGCTTGCCAGGAGGATGGACCGAAACGCTTCGCAGTCAAGAAGCGCTGTAGCACGCTTGGCGAGGCACATAAGGTGCCCCCCCCTCCAAGGTGTCGGTTCACGGAGGGAGAGGGACACCTTGAGGAACAGCGGCAGAAAACTCCGAGCTGCAACTGTCGGGCATACCCTCAGCGTCTCCGCCGTGATAGAGTCCGGCCCAGCTGCCTTGCGGGGTGGCAGCCGAACAATTTGCTGCTCGACTTCTAGGAGCGAGGGCAACACTGTGTAGTCGAAGTGCGGCCCTCCACGTATCGGCTGGAAGGGTGAAGCTCCGAGACTGCTCTCGTAGTCTGCAAGAGCTGTGACTTCACCTGCCTCTTGATCTCCGAAGTGGGCGGTCCACCTGTCCGCCCTTTCAGCTGGGTCCTTGGCAAGGGTTCCGTCCTTGAGACGGACAGCCGGCAAGGCTTGAAAGCTGGCTCGCCTGGATGCCTTAGCTTTCGGGAAGGCCCTGCGTACGGCCGCGTAAAGTCGTAGGGGATCCTTCAGATCTGTGACTGAAATCTGGTCCGTCAGACCTTGAAGGAAGGCGATGCGGTCACGCTTCACGGCAGAGCGCAACGCACTGGTAAGCCAATGCTGGGCATCGACAGCCGCAGCGATGCTGATATCCATTTCATAAAACCATCTGGAGGCAGCAGTCCTGGCTGCATCTGAGAAACCGCTAGACTGGACAGACAGAACAAAAGCGGCAAAACCCAACATTTTAAGGCGCCTGTTGAGCTCAGCCCTCTCGGTGGAAAGGTAGACGCGGACCGCGGCCCGCCGCTGAACCAACAAAAGAGTATCCGGCTGAAGGTATGGCTGCCGCGGTCGTTGTGGCTGCTTGACACAGATGGCTTCTGCTGCCTTGACAAAGGGAAGGCTGACAGACTCACAGTGAGAGTCAATGCCAGCCCACCAAGGCTCTTGAGGTCCACTGCTGTGAAGGGCGTCAAGGAAAGTGCCCCTTCGCACCTGGTCCGTTGGCGTTTGACGGAGAACGGGACGAGGGGCTCTCCTGGTGGAGACTGTGTAGGAGGCCGCGGCCTGCTGACGGCCGAAAAGGACTTGCAGGCAGACCGGTTGGTGATCCTGCCTGGCTTGCAAGCTCTCAAACTCGACCCACACCCAAGTGCTGATGGACAGATGTCTCCAGGAGGACGGCACCGCAACGTAGTCAAGTCTATGACCTGACTCCGGGGCACTGGGCCCGTGCCACGTTGAGCTGGGCCCATGGTGGCAGCTGACAAAGGTGGAAGGTAAAAAACAGTCCAAGTCGAGCAAGCATTCGTGAAACGCTGCTCCTGCCGCGTTCTCCTGCTCTGGATCATGCCCCCCGACAGCTTCTGTTTCAATGGTGCCTAGATGGGCATTCGCATCCGCCAGGATTAGAATCTCTGAACCTTCTGCCCTGGCTCGGAGATCTTGCGCCCTGGCTGTCCAGAACTCCCGCGCGGCAAGGCCCCCATCCTTGACGCCAGAGGGCCCGTGAGCGACGAGAATTGTAAGTCGAAGACGTGGTGCGGAGACCTGAGCCTGGAGGTGCCTGGGCGACACGCTGGTGACTGTAACCTGGCTCCTGGAAACACGGTGCTTGAGGCCTTTTTCAGAGGCAAAAGGCAGGGCAAGGTTCAGCCACAGTGCACACCCATAATGCCCTTGCGGACTTGCCTCCGTACTAAGCATCAAAAAGTCCCCGTCCGGGAGTGTTTCACTTGTAGGAAGCCGTGTTTCTTGGATGCCTGCTGCCCATATGTGTTGCTCAAGCAACTGACGCTTGAGAAGATCTCTCTTCCCTGCAATGAGAAGCCCCTGGTTCTTGACACGCGCCTCTCGACCAGGAGGGGCCGCTGGGTCAAAGAGAGAGAGAGCGTTAAAAGAAAGGGCCTTAAAGGAGTACTCAACCTCGGTGGCACGGTAATGGCTGGTTCGCAAACCAGCGGTCGGGGCCAGGACCTCGTGTGCCTGGCACTGCAGCCTACCTGCTTCTGCCTCCAAGGCAGTAAGCACGGGAAGGCTAGGACAGGACGCATGTGCAAGCCAGGTCCATTGTCGAAGCTGGTGCCTTGCCCATGGCTCTGGCCACGTCGGCAACATTCTGGAGTAGGGGCATTCAGGGCTGCGCCTGGCCGCCTTGGCTAGGCAGTCACATAACTCGTTGGGCAGGATCCCCGAGTGGCCTTTGACATGGCGGTGCGACACTGGAACTCTAGTCGCAACGGCCTGGCGCAACAGGACCGCCGTAGCACCCAAACCTGAACCTGTTTCACCAAGACAAGGGCATCGGCTCTCGCCAAAAGCGCCGCCGCCTGCTGCCGTGGCATCGTAACAGAACTCCAGCCAAACCTGAAAACGCACCCCGTGCTCAAGGGCCCAGATCAATGCCCAAGCGATTGCGGCCAACTCCGCCTCAAGTGAGGTGTCAGTACACTCCCCAACATGATACGGCGTCCCGGCTGGGACAAGGGTATGTGCAGCACCTCCGACGAAGAAGGGGGTACCGGCGCTGATGGCCCAGACAGTGAAAGCCCAAGCCGCCGCAGCAACAGCCTCGGTGGGGTCAGCCCCACCCGGAGCTGAGCCATCGGTGTAGATCTCAATCTTTTCCGGCCGGGGAGGTTGAGGGTGCTGCGCCCACCATTTAGGCACGTCTTGAAAAAGACCCCGCCATCGGGCCTCGATCTGGGAACTGCGAGTGAGATGACTGAGATCAGCATCGAGCCAGTCATTCCCCTCGTAACTGTCTCCGGCTCGGGGTGGCGGTGGCACAAGAGCAGTAAGGCTCTGGGCAAGCACTTGGAAGGGAGTGAGTGGAATGCAGTCATTCAGGGAAAGGACACGGGGAGGCGGATTGACCAGTGCTCTCCCGTCATGTGCAAGTGCCTGGCCGTGCTCGAAGAGTACCTCTAGCAAAGTCGCCGCGAGGAAGAAACCTTGAAACGTAGGCGCCTGTGCAGCCTGTTCAAGCAAGGTCGAACCAAAACTGCCTACATTGGCTGCATGGGCTGCGATGTCTTGCCCCTGTCGCGCCCGACACGGGGTTGGCAGGGGCCTGCGCCGGGAGAGATGAACTTGCTCGACACCGAGCTCGGGGAGGGCAGAGGTATCGGCCTGTGGCCCTGGAGCAAGGGCATCAACACTTGAAACAGGCGGACACATGCTGGCTCGACCCGAGGCAAGGAAGTCAAAGTCAGGTAGCTGGACCGCAGTGGCGGTTTGAATCAGCAGCCAACTGAGGGCAAGGAGCTGCGCAAATCTCGGGACTCGAAATTTGGTCCCAACTGGAGCATGCTGCGCTGACTCCTGGAACCAGTGAGACTGGCATCTGCTACAGGGCCTGAGAAAGACAGGGGCTCGACCTGAGAAACGCAAGAAGTGTTGCTCATTGGTGGCACCATTGTGGCCTGGTGCCAACGCAGGATGACCTCCTCCCCCCTGCGATTGTAGGGAGGAGTGGTCGGAAGACTCCATGTCTTCATCTGAGTCCGGATCGAAAGCTCTAATGTCGGACATGTCCTGTTCGTGCTCGACAGGCTCCTCAATGGCCTGTAATCGGTATTCGATGACAACAACCTGACCTTCTGTGACATGGAGGACCCCTTCAGTCTGTGGCGCAAAATATGCATTGCTGTGCACAATGGGCTCCCAGAAGGAAGGGGCAAGGACTCCAAGGTCCTCAAGGAGGTCCCGCACTGCGACCTGACCTCGAGTGCGGACAAGCGACCATCCCTGCATGATCGGGCGACAGTCGACAATGACAAAAACTGAGTCCACGGTATTGAGACCGACGCCAAGGACTGTGCGACACGGCCAGCCAAAGACGGTGCAGTCCTCGACTCTGGGCTTGGCCGGGCAAAGCTGAAGCCGCCCCACCGGGAGGCTACAGGAGTCTGCAATCTCCTGTCTGAAAGCCCAAGGCCGCTCCGCGTTCGCAGCATACAGATGGTGCCCCCTATCAGTCACACAACAGTAGCAGGCCGGCGTGTCCGGTTCTGGGAAGGCAACACCTGTGCCCCATCCATCCGTGGAAAGGAGCATGGAGTCAACAACTCGAACAGGGGGAGCAGGCCGGCCATCTGGCAATACACAGAGGCACTGGCCGGGAAAGAGCCTCGTCTCCTCAAAATGGAGAAGAATGCCTACATCCAAGGAGGTGTGAACTGTGACCTGGGCACCATCGGGCAGGCCTGCCAATCTAAGGAAGGACCCATGATCAACGTACTGCGGCGCCTGGATGGCCCACAGCCTGCCATCGTATACTCTAGCATCAACCACAACCACAATGGCCTGCGGCTCCCACTCAGGCTGCGCAAGGAAAAGGAGCCATTCGGAAGACGGTTGTGGCAAGGCTGGCAGAAGGATAGGAAACCTGCGAACATGCCTAGATCCCCTGGCAGCCTGCACGGCCAAAGTGACATCTCGTATGTCACCAGGCAAGAAAACCTCAACGCTGAAATGCTCGGCTGCATATCCTGGAGTGAGAACAGCAACAGGAATGACAACTGGGGCGACAATCACGTCATCAAAGACGGGAATAGGAGGCATGAGCTCAAGGCGCTCCTGCAATCGCCACGCAGGCCAATAGCGCCAGGGCTGCCCGAACTCCTGAGCTATAATTGTCAGCGCATCAAGAGCCTCTAGGTCTCGCTGGCAAGTGGGCGTAGGCTCCTCAAGCAACTTGGCATGTTGAGGCCGCTCTGTGGGAGCTTCCCCTGGCCGGAGAAGCTCAAGAATGCTGCCGGGGAGACCCTGGAACCAACTGGAAAAAACGAGACAAGACAGAGGGGTCAGGTCTCCGGCACCTCGTGACCACATAGCCTTACAGAAGGAGCCGGCTTTTTTACACAACAGTGGCAGGGCGGAGGGGGAGTCAATAGCATCTCTCTGGCCTTCCCTGGCCCGGCTTGGGGAGCGTGATCTGGCCGATGGATCGCTTGCACTCCCGGTCCCTGGTGTTGGGTCCCGGTTGTTCACTGGGGCTGAAGTTGCTCGCTCGGTGTGGCCGGGGTGCGTTGAACCGTCGGAGTCTGGCCGATCGGACGAAGCGGCATCCTCGGAACCGGAGTCTTCTTCAGAATCCCAAAGCCCTTCTTCGACGAAACCAAACTCTACAACACTTCCCTCGGTAAGGCGCAGCATCCCGTCCCTGTCCGTCCTGGGCCAAAAAACAATGCGGTGTGCAGGAGGCGCTTGCAAGTGGAGGTACCTGATAAGGACAAGTGGGTCGACTGCGCTGCCCGGAAGAAAAATGTGATCAATAAAATTACCTGTCTGCCTGGCATCAAGGAAAACAATGATCCCTTCTCTATCCGGCGCCGGTGTGAGGGGGAACACCGCCATAGCATCCCTGCAGGAGACACCGAGCTTATCGATATTGGCAAGCTCTTGCCCTGCCGGCGTCACAAAGAGGGCCCTGTCCGGGCTACGACCAACAAACCCAGCGATGCACTGCCGGGATGGGACTTCTGGGAATCTCCTGGTGGTATAAAGAACTTGCTGGTCTCCATACAGCACCAAGAGAGGCCTTTCGTGAGCGGTGCGAGGCATTTCCGGCGCAATGCTCCAAGAGTTAGGCCTGTCAATCCGGGCAAAGAGGGATCCGCAACAACGGGGAGGTCTATGAGGCGGCTGGAACTGGATCACTAACCCAAGACTGGCGAGGACAGACGCCTCAGGTTGGAGGGGCATAGAGCAACCGCCAACATATGCCTGCCACTCAACGAACCCGTGCCTTCTCGCCTCCCTGCTGCAGTCCCCATGTGTGAGGTTCTCCCAGGCAAAGGCCGAATAGACTGGCCCACCCAAAGCACGCAAGTCAAAAACGACAACCTGCATGGCTGATGAGGCCAGCCATTTTGGGGCCAACACAAAGGATCCGTAGTCCGACGCAAGCTGAGGGTGGGTCGGATGCAGGATGTGCGTATATTTCAACCTCAGTGTAACGAGGGCATCTCGGACCGCTGAGTGCAGAACATGGTATGCGAATGGTGGGTGCAATGCGACCTGCACAGTCTCTGCCTGATAGTATGGAGCCATGACGAAACATGTGCCCTGTAGCAAAGGCTCCTGCTGGACAACAAGATCGGCCACAAGGTGGGGATCAGGCGCCGGCACTTCTGCGTTATTGCAAAGAGGGAGAGAGGCGACATGCAAGCAACCAGCCGTAACAATTGACTCCTCGCTTGCATCAGCATCAACAGAGAGGCCGGCTGTGGGCGGATCTCCTACACCTGTGCTTTGACCTCTCAACTCTAACTGCTCGGGCATTGCTCTGGCAGCCGCAAGGAGAATGTCAACAGCCTCTCCCCAGGGCTTGGGGGCAGCCCAAACCTGTTGCGGAATTGCAAGAGAGCAGAGCAGCCAAAAGAAGAGCTTGTCGCGACCAGCCATAAGGCGACAGGGCCGGGGTGTCTCCAAATGTTTACTACGACGGCCGCGGGTACGGCGGCCGCAGAAGCGACCAGACTGGCCTCGGGCGAGAGTGCCCCCCCCAATTCTCTGAAGAGGCAGGAGGAAATCTCCCGGCATGCCAGTGGCTGGCAGGAAAAGGGCCTTGCATAGTGGGCTGCGCTGTGCATGCAGCGGACGAACGAGGAGCTGCAACAAGGCAACAAAGGTCAGCAACATGAGATGCAAGAAAAAACCGGAGACGGTCATTCCTACAGAAAGCAAAAGGGGCCAACTGGCAGGCATCCAAGCACAACCGAAGAGCCTTTCGGCAATTTGGCTAGTAAGACCCAAAGCAGGATGTGGGGCAACAAAGCGGGCAAGGCACGTTTGCCATTCTGCTCCCTGGGGTCCTAAAGGAGGGACTAAACCACAACTGGGGAGGAGTGGGGCAACAGGAGTCGAAGGCACAATCCAGCCACAGCAGGCAGGTGCCCAGAAGCCTAAGGCCCAAGAGCTTGGCTTGTCCGCAGCGGTACAGCGACAAAGAGGCTTGCACGGCAAAAAGGGAAGGTGGCGGGCAGGCATCCCAGAGCCACCGATATGCCTTTTAGGCGCTCCGCCACCGACTCCATGTACACACCTCCGCCACAGAGGGCAGAGACAGGGGTTAGGGACTAAACCGAAAAGAAGGGGAACCGGAGGAGAAGAAGGGTCCTGATCCGTGAAGGACCTCAGTCGATTCCAGGACAAAGCCACAAAAAGGCAAGGAAATGGATTGCCTTGCCCATCAACGTCCCAGGGTCCTAGATCGGGAACTAAACCCCAAAGGGGGACAGGCAGGACTAGGGACCTAGGTCGGTAAGGAAAGAGGCGGGCAGGCATCCCAGAGCCACCGATATGCCTTTTAGGCGCTCCGCCTTCGAAACTGAGTGTGCGGCTCCAATGCTGAGTGCAGCAACAGGGATAGGGGACAAAACCGAAATCTGTCGGGGCCCGCAGCTGAGGAATGTCCTCGCCAGCGAAAGACCCGCGAAAGGCCGAAGGCGCAGGCCCACGTAGTGCACACGGAGCCCTGAAGCTGACAACTGAAGAGAAGGAAAGAAAGGGCCCAGGCTTCGGAAGGGCGCTTGCTGTTAGCACCGCGGTGTTGTGGCCCCCAACCCATGGAAGCGAACAATGCGGCGGAGCCAGCCAAGGAGAAGCACAAACCCAGTGCTCCCCAAAGCTGGCAGAGGAAGACAGCCCATTCCCCTCCTCAACAGTGACAAGAAGGCACCGCAGAAGGAGGGAAACAGGCAGCGAGGAACAAAGACGCTCCAAGGAGGCACAAGATGCTGAATGACAGACCGGAGCCAAAGTAGGCGCACCAGATGACAAGACCGGCCAAGGGGAAGCAAGGACCCAATGCTCCCGAAAGCCGGCAGAGAGAGGGGGGCTCCCCTGTTCCCAAAGAAAGCAAGAAGAGACAGAGAGGAGCCCCGATGACGAGGGCCGAGGTGACCAGGACCCAAAAGGCGAGAGCCGAGGTCTTTGAAAAAGAAATCGGCTATTTACAGAATGCCTAACTAGGCTCCCTGCACTCACCTGCCAGAGGGCTCCTGAGATATCGTCAGCACAGAGAGGCTCGAAGGAGGTAACCCCAAAGGGCAACTGCCGGAAGGAGTGCTGCAGAGGCCACGGAGTGCCTGTAGCGCTCACATCCTGCGGGCCCTCAAGGGTACAACCAGCTGCCTCCCTGTTCTGGATAAGCCAGAAGCAAATCAGCCTTCCAAGGTGGCGGGCAAAAGGTCCGCCACAAGCGGTCGCTACTCCATCTTTCGCAATCCTGGACTGGGAGCGCCCGTGGTGTCCCTGTCGTGGTCTGAGAGCACCGCGTCCGAATGGTCGTCCTCGATGACCTTGAGGGCAACTTCTTGGTCTTCGACTCGAGCCGCTAGGGCGGTTTCCGTCTTCGCGATCTGCGGGCCCCCAAAGGGTTGCAAAGCCATCCTCTTCTCCTGAAGCTTGACGGCAAGGTCCGGCTGACCTGGGGGGGGCACTGCTGCTGCTGCCACTGCAGCAAGGGCAGCCTCCCCCGCATAGGGGCCAACTCGAGCATTGGGAGACACTCCCGGACGCACCTTCGAGTAGGCACCGCTCGGCGACATCATATAGGGCATCGTTGCAGAAGGGTCTACATACGCGGCCGCTTTGTGCATGGCTGCAGAAGGCCCCGTCACAGGCATCTTTGTATCTGGGGCTCTGCTCTGATCCACCCCCGCTTGTGCTGCTGTAGGAGGTGCTGTCGTTGGTAATACTGGCACGGTTGGCATCATCGGCCAGGAGTGCCCGGGATGCCCTGGAAATCCAGGCGGCGGGAACACTGGAGGCGCACCCATGGCGCCCATGATCGATGATGGCATCTCCGCCGCGCACATGGCCCTCTGCAGGACTGCATCCGGAGCTGATGCTTCGCCCTCCTGCTGCCACTGGGCCATCATCGCTGCCCATGTTGTCCCATGGTCCTGAGCCGGCTTGGTCAAGCTGCGTCCCGAGACAGCCGCCATATGCACATCTCGCAGGTCTGCTCGCGCCATGTCTTGCGCCCGGACTGCTTTCTCGAGCTCCTCTCCGAGAGCCTCTATGTCCTTGGCATGTCTCTGGGATTCCCGTATCCAGGCCGCCTTCATGTCTTCGAGGTAGGCGGCCCACCGGGCCTTCTTGTCCTGGATGTTCTTCTCGATCGCAGTCACTCGCTGCTCTGCCTTCCTGGCCACATTGACACTGGCCTGAATGGCCTGCACGTAGCCTGGAGGATCCGCAGCACCAAGCTGGGCACTCCCATGGCTCTTGTCCGCCTCGAGGTCCTTGCGCTTCTGGTCGTAGGCCGGAAAGGACGACTGCGCTTGCGCTTTGGGCCAGGCACCCCGCCAATAGCCCCATTGCACCTGCTGTCCACCGCCTCCTCCGCCGGCATACTGCTGGTTCTTCCATTGGTTCTTTCCGCCCATGGAGATTCGCGTCACTCCCGAACCGTGGTGCAACCAGAGTCTTTCGGATTGCAGACGGGACAGGGGACGTCCTTTGCGGAACGAGCGCCTCGCCCTCGCCCGAAAGAGCCGCTGTCTGCGGTGCCAGCCAGGCGAAGCTGGGTGGATCCCTATGGCTCGAAAAAGCTAAGCGGCAAGCCTTGCTGCCGTGGGGCTGTCAGTGTTCCGGCCTTCCCGGCGATCTGAGCCCTAAAATTAGGATTGGTAATTATTTTTGGCCACCATAAAGGTGACTTAAGCAACGGGGGACTTTGTAAGAGGGTTTAGGGTTTAGGCTTATGCGTGAGGTCTTGAACACTCTTATTGGGCTTATCCCTAAACCCTAAACCCTAGACCGTGCCAGAGAAGCAAAACCAGCCCATTGTGATCTCCACGATCTCCAGAGCCGGACTCGGATGCTTGCCCGGATAAAGCATAGGCACGTCCGTGATGACGGGGAGCAGGGTGCTTCCAATCCATGTGCCAACCTGGGTTGATGGGTTTAGGGTTTAGTTGGAAATCCAGGGGCCGTTATAATTCGCGTAGGGTTTGGGGGTATACTCTTATACTATAGGGCCCCTACAGTACGGTTCGGATTTAGGGTTTAGGGTTTAGGATTCTGCGTTAGGTTTTCCGGTCCGGGTGTTGCGAGTGCAGGTGCCAAACCGGTGGGCGCAGTCCCAGAAACTCTGATCTTATTCTTTTCCTGTGTGGCGGACCAATGAAGTTCCCATAGGGTTCATGAATAAGGGCTGCTCAACCGGGGATAAATACTGATCTCCTAAACCCTAAACCCTAAACCCTAAACCCTGAACCCTGAACCCTAAACCCTAAACCCTAAACCCTAAACCCTGAACCCTGAACCCTAAACCCTAAACCCTAAACCCTCTCCAAGCCTAAACTGCAGGATTTAAGATGTTAAGCTATAGGGTGTCAGGGCTTCGGGCTGGACCTTCACCTTCCCCAGAAAGCGCAACCCAGTAGGTAAGGAATCTACACCCATCGCTGGTGAGGAACCCCTATAGCTCACGGGATCTTACTTCTACGTAGAGTCTTGGCCTTTTTTTTCGCGTTTACCAGATGGTTAGTTCTCTAAATTAGGGCCCCTTTTAGGTCCCCAATATACGGCACCCTTATAAAAGGGACCCCAAAAGGGACCCTAATTTAGAAAACTACCCAGATGGGGATGTAATCTTCAGCGATGCTTTAATGCAGGCGCCTGAGTAAGTTCGAAGAGGATCTCGGGCTCCTGCTTCGTATTACTGTAAAAAAGGAAACCCTAGGGAATACTCTTGGTAATTATTTTGGCTTCTAAATTTGATTCGGGAGCCCATAAAGAACCCTAAACCCTGAACCCTAAACCCTAAGGAATAATCTTGCTAATTATTTTGGTTTCTATGTTTTATTCGGGAGCCCATAAAGAACCCTGGATATTGGCAACCTCCAGGCATACAGCGGAAGGAAACCAAGCAACCGGCAGGTGTGCGACAAGTGGGTTCTGGCCGATCATAACTTTCTGGTGGATCAGAGCTGGGAAAGTCGATAGCATGATGGCATGGGCAACGAGCATTCGTGTAGCAGTTGTTCGAGACCTTGCTAGCAAGTCCGCAGATTCGGGATCACTCCCCGACGCAAGCTGTGGCAAGATTCGCCACAGATGCCGCCCACACATGAAGAAGCTCACAGCATTGTAGGGCAGGACGGAGACCATGCAGACAACCTGCCAGATCTGCTTGTTGGTGACAAGCGCACCGCAGAGGCCTGTGCCAAAACCGATGGTGGCGGTGGCACAGCCGAATCGAACCATTGTCATCAGGAGCCGCGGCATTGGAAGCTCCAGCGCTGTGTGTGACCACCTGGCTGCACATTGATTTTGGCTTCATTGCTGGAGGTTGGATTAGTCGTGTGGAATGAACAAAGTTTCAACAACACAATCAGCAATAGGAATGTCTTCCGCACGGCTATGAGCACCGATAACAAGCCACGACTGTTGAAACACAGCTAACCATGAAGCAAGGGGCCTAACTATATAGCAAGCTCCGCAAGTATACTAGATTGCTACTACAAGCAGAAACATAGTAGATTCAACGGACCGATCGCCTGACCGTGAAGCTGTGGAACAGCAGCAAAATCCTTGATTGTTCAGCGTTGGGGCAGGGGGTTGCACGACTTCAAAGCTTTAGGATTTTGCTACGCTGACTACTTGGAGGTTCATGGGACTTAGTAAGTACAGTTATAAGTACCCTTAACTGGGGTTATAAGTGATTATAAGCATAGTTACCTTATTTATAACCCTAGCTACTAAGTCCCATGAACCTTTAAGTATTCCAGAAACACAAAGCTAGTACCCTACTTGCCACTACATCTGACAAACAGATCACCTGCACGATTTTGAACACCTCCAAGAGCAGTAATGTAGTCGCCTAAATTATTACCTGTACTAATTCGGGGGATTCCTTATTATACTTGTAGTATAATATACCCCCCAAAACCCTAAACCCTAAACGCTAAACCCTAAACCGTGAACCCTATTCAAATGATTATTAAAAAGGCCCGTATGTCAGAAATAATGGAGGCAGGCTCGGAGCTTCTAGTTCTTCATGTTCAGGGCGTCATGGCTACAGCTTCCCCAAACCCTAAATGCCTGAAAGGGTTTAGGGTTTAGGGTTCCCCGAAGCCGTCTAGATCCCTGAAGGAACCGTAAAAAACGGAACCCGAAAACACCTAAACCCTTAAACCCTACACTTTATCCTCAACCCCAAATACACCCCTAAACCCCTAAACCCGAAGGCCCCCAAACCCCTAGAACCTTCTAGGAACCCTTAAATGAAGGCTTGAAGCCCTATACCCTAAACCCCAAAACCAAAACCAGTAAACCCAAACCCCGAAACCCTAAAACCTTATAGGAACCCCTAACGGAACCTTAGCCTAAACCTCTACAGCCGCATAGATCCCCTATAGGATCCCTTATAAGAACCCTTAAAGGAACCCTAACCCCTAAACCCGAAAAGGAGACCTTAAAGAAGCCCTTAAACGAGACCTTGAAACCCTTAAAAATCCTGAGAACTCTAAACCCTAAACCCTAAATCCTTCACCCTAAACCCTTCACCCTAAACGCTAAACCAAAAACCCTTAACCCTAAACCTCTAAACCCTGAAACCCTAAACCCTTAACCCTGAACCCTAAACCCTTCACTAAACCCTAAACCCTTCACCCTAAACCCAAAAACCTTCACCCTAAACCCAAAAACCTTCACCCTAAACCCAAAAACCTTCACCCTAAACCCTTAACCCTAAACCCCAAACCCTGAAACCCGTGAAACCCTCAAACCCTGAAACCCTGAAACCCTGAAACCCTAAACCCTTAACCCTAAGCCATGAAACCCTTAGAGGATCCTAAGCCCAAAGCTCTGGAAGCCGAGGAGGTCACGCAGCCACCAGGCGAAGAATCGACCCGAGATGTTAAAGCTTCCCCAAACCTCAGGTAGGGTTTGGGGTTGAGGGTTTAGGGTTTAGCTGTAGGGTTTAGGCTGTAGGGTTTAGGGTTTAGAATAAAGAAATGTTACACGTTTCCTATGCTACGACTAACGTAATATAGGGGTCTGATTAAGAAACCTTTTGTCTTTGTTGGGTTCGGTAGATGCAGCTTACTAATTTGGGGTTGTAAGACCTGGCTATCTTAACCAAGTTCCTACATAAATGCAGTTGGAGGTTCATGAGACCTAATGAGTACAGCTATACGTAGCTTAACTGGTGTTATTACAAGTCTAGCTACCTTATTTATAACCCTAGTTACCAAGTCCCATGAACCTTCGAGCAGGGGCCTAAAAAAATACAAATACCATTCCTGCGAGGCTCCTGAGGTACCCACACTGTAATATAACCCTCTTCTAATCGTTAAGGCCCCTATACTAAGCCCATATATAGTCACTCTTGTTACTTAGATTTACGGCAACCTTATACCAGGATCCTCTTCTAATTTATGAGGGCCCTAAACCCTAAACCCTAAACCCTAAACCTTAAACTTAAACCCTAAACCCACTATTCTATAGGGCTTGGACTGCGAGGTGCTACTGTGCCCCTTTTTTTGTGAATGAGGGGGGTGTTTCTGGTTGTCCGCCGCTTCCGGAATAAGCTTGAGGCTTAGGGCTTACGGTGTTTAGGGGTTTAGGCTGTTGCGTTTAGGGTTGAGAGATTTGAGTTTAGGGTTTAGGGCGTTTAGGGTCTACAGTTTATGAAGGGTTCAGGGTTTAGGCTGTAGGTTTGGCACTCAGTGCTGTCCAAACCCATTATTTTGCAGCGGCCAAGACACGCTGACAAACGAGCCGTCCTCGAACGTGTCGGAGAGACCGTCCACCCCGCGCACGAAATCGGCAACGGCCATGATGAAAAACAGGCGGACCACCCAATACTCATATTCTGACGGCGCCGTGCCGGCTTTGTAGCTTCGACACCAGCCTGTCACCCAGGAGGCCCCGCTATCAAAAGACCCTCCAAAGTTACCTACTTCCACATTTAGATTATCTTCGTGGGAAAGTTTGGAGACATGAGCAAAGCACGCCGTGAGTTGAAGACGAGCGCATCTAAACCCTGATAGCACAAGGCGCGAAGAGGAGGGGGAGGAGGAGACAACTTCCAGGCACATAAGGAGGGTTCAGAAAATACGGGACTAATGAACACCGAATAGTAGGATCCTAAGAAGCCCCTATAGGAATCAAAACGATTCTTGTCTTCTCAGTACGCTTTTGCACTCTTTTGCATTCCTTTTTGACAACATCAGCTTGAGGTCAAGATCTGTCAACATTTGTACAGGTGCTTCATGCTTGCATGTGCATAATGTGCCTTCACATACAAAAACCATTCGTGATATGCACACATGCATGCACGTATGTAAGTGTATGCAAGTGTATTCATCTGTGTATATGTAAGCATGCATGCATGCATGCATGCATGTACGCAGACATGCATTGTTGCATGCATGTATGTACTGTATATGTATCTTCGCGCAGATACTTCTGCATCCATGTACACATGTATGCGTGTGCCTGTATGCAAAGTACCAGCTGCAGTTTACGTTTTCGGCTTCCAGGTGTTTGAGCTGGTGCATGTCCAGATCCGCATACAGGCTTGCGCGCATGCACTTCTTGGTTTACATAAACAGGTTTTTGCACCTCCATGTTGTATGCACGGATGCATGATGACGCATGCGTACAAAAAACGCATCAAAATTGCAGATGCATGCATGTCGGCTTGCATGCATGTAAAATTACCCTAAACCCTAAACCCTAAACCCTAAGTGTGTCTACATGCATATCTAGATTCAGTAGCTGGTGTAACTCAGTTCTGCTCTTCGCTCCCATGCCTGAAGCCTAAAGTCCTCACTTAGGGCTTAGGGTTTAGGGTTTAGGGTTTAGGGTTTAGGGTTTAGGGTTCAGGGTTTAGGGTTTAGGGTTTAGGGTTTAGGGTTTAGGGTTTAGGGAGAAGTCATCAGATAGCAGCAGCAGCAATACCTGTAGCAGAGGCAGCTGTCGTCGTCGTCGTCGTCCATGTCGTCACTTCCTCCGCCCCCTCGTCTAGGTCGTAGCACTAGCACCAGTAGCAGTATTGTCAGTATTGCCGTCATCAGGTGTACTAGTCTCATTACATCCTTATCATACTTCTCGTTCCTCCCATTTCCGCACACTCACTACCCCCGCCTCGAACTGCGGCAAGGAACCAACAAACCAGGCTACCCATGTGCACCACATAGGTGACGAGACAGATGCGAATGGAGAGATGCTGCCAGTCAGACATCGCATGCAACGCGGGTGCGGCTGGCACAGCTTGTGGGCGCGGTGCGCGAGGCAAGACTACTGTCTACGTGATATGTGTGTGTGTGTGTGGGTATCTAAACGTACTTACTCACTTACCTGCTTACTTGCTTACTTACTGACTGACTGACATATGTGTCTTATCTATTTGTTTGCTTATTCATGTATATATCCCTTTTGTCAACTTAAGGGTTAGGGTTCACGCTTTCGTATGTTTCTGCTAGTTGCAATATGTTGACCGTGGCAAATAATTCTCTTCTCACTGCTGTAGTGAACGACATGTGACATGATCAACTACCATAAAACCCTAAACCCTAAACCCTATAACAGGGCGCCGTCTACGTTCTGTGAACCCTGAGCTGCAAAGCCTGAACTGGCTTTAGATGGGCTCGGCTGCCTGGTTGCTGACGCGTTCGCGCGCGCTACCCTAAACCCTAAACCCCAAAACCCAAAACCCTAAACCCTAAACCCTAAACCCCAAAACCCTAAACCCTAAACCCTAAGGACAGGCCAACAGAGGATCGTGTGATGCGCTCTGCGTTTTGAAGGCTGAGGCGCAGGGTTTGGGCGTGTGCTTTGGTTCGGATTCTCGTGCGAGAGCGTGGGGGTTCGGGTTTAGGATTTAGGGTACTTCGGGTTTTTTAAGTTTAGGGTTTAGGGTTTAAGGTTCAGGGGTTTGGGTTTAGGGTTTAGGGTTTAGGGTTTAGGGGAGGTCATAGGTGTTGACCTGGGATTGGCAGTACCTTCTTGGGGCTTCTTGTATGAAAGATCCTGGTATTTAGGCTTGATGTAAGAGTTCCGTACATGATGCAGGGTACTCATTGCAAGTCTCCCGCTAAACCCTAAACCCTAAACCCTAAACCCTAAACACTAAACACTAAAAGGGTCGATGTTTAGATACCCGTTTCGGTGTTTAGGCTCCTGTTAAAGGTTGTCTGGCCCTTGAGGTACTGTAGGGGCCTGAATAATTACCAATACTATTTGGGGTTTAGGGTTAGGGTTTAGGATACTATTTGGGAGTTCCTTATTAACATTATAGTATAATGGACCCAAGACCCTGTTCTAATTACTAAGGCCCCTACATCAGGCTTCAAGCTAGAAGTCAGGAGGCCCAGATATCCTGAAACCTCAACACTGTAGGTTAGGGTTTCGGGTTCCCTGTTGGGGCTATATGAAAACTGATCATTGTCAATCCTTACCGGGTTTTATGATAATAAAAGCGTAAAATTGTAGCCAACAAGGACCCAGGTTTCGAGTTTCGCGTTTAGGGTTTCGGCTTCAGGGTTTAAATAAGCCCCAAAACCTGAAACCCTAAACCATAGCACCCTCAATGCTACCCTCTTCTACACCTTGAAAACGATCCGCTGTAGCAAATCCCTGAGATTCAACCTTGGGACCGTGACGCTTGAATCCTAAACCTCGTCCAGAAATGCCGACCTAAGCCCCACACCCTGTTCCTAAACTCCTAAGCCTAATCCGTAAACGTAAACCTTCGCCGCAAAACCTATTCCCAAAAATGAAGCCTAACCCCAATCCCCAAACGTAGACCTTCGCCCAAAACCCCATTCCCAAAAATGCAATCCTGGACCTACTTCCTGAATGTAGACCTCCGCCCCCAAGCCCGGTTCTGAAGCGCCCTATAGAACCACCAAACCCCAAACCCTAACAACCCTAAACCCTAAAACCCTAAACCCTAAACCCTAAAGCCCAAACCCTAAGGTGGTCCCAAAGCCGGACCCCTAAACCCAACCCGAGATGTGATTTAAAAGCCCCAAGGCGAATGCAAACCTTGAGCCCCAAACCGTAATGAAATAGGGCTCCATAATAAAAGGGTTCCTAAGAAAGGGTTTAGGGTTTAGGGTTTAGGGGTTCCTAAAAACGGGTCCCCTAAAGGGTTCCATAGGGGCTTCTACAGGTATAAGGCCTTTCATAATTGGAATAGGGTTCTGGGCTCCTTCAAAGGGCTCTATAAGGGGTTGGTTAAAGGGTTCTATAAGGGATCTATTATTGGGCTCTATGATATAGAGGACGTTATACCTGGAGACTTAGAATAGGGTTTTGGGTAATCTTATACTATATTTATAGAAGGGGGCGCCAAAATATAGTATTGGTAACTGGTATTTAGGCTTCAACATTAAACTTTGGGGGCTTTAAGCTTGGTTTAGGGCTTATAAACTTAGGGTTCCCGAAACATACACCCTGAAGCGAACCCCTAAACATAAAAGCTAGGCCTCGCCGGTTTAGGGTTTAGGGATTAGGGGTTTAGGGTTTAGGGTTTACGGTTTTAGGGTTTAGGGTTTATGGTTTTAGGGTTTAGGGATTAGGGTTTGACCTTAAACGCTAAGCCCCGTAAGCTCTAAAATCCAAAATCCTAAAACGCGTACCCTCGATCCTGTGGACGAAAAGACTTTCTGTGGGATACAAGCAAGTGTCGTCCCACATAAAAGCCTTTAAGGTTGAGTGTTTAGGGTATATAAAGCTTAAATGTTTAGGTAAAGGAGTCTCAAACAAGTGCCTTTAGGGTTTAGGGTTTACGGGGAGCTTTAGGCCAGCCAAAATCTGTGAGGCTCCGGATAAATCCGGCATTTCAGAGTCTGGCCGTTTTTGTTCTTCCCGTCGATGGCCGCTCGTCTGGGAAGCAGCATCTTTACCTCAGACAGCTTGGTTTCGGGTCTGGGGCTACGGTTTAGGGTTTTACGGTCTAGGGTTTTAAGGTCTGGGGTTTAGGGCTTAGGGGGTCTAGGGCTTCGGGCTTAGGATCGGCTGGGCTAACAAATGTGTGTTCATAAATCAGAACTAAACCCTAAATCCTGATCCCTAAACCCTCAACCCTAAACCCTGAACCCTAAACCCTGAACCCTAAACCCTCAACCCTAAACCCTTGATCCTGAAACCTGAACCCTAAACCCTTGAGCCTGAACCCTGAACCCTAAACCCCTAACCCTAAACCTTAAACCCTAAGCCCTAGACCCTTCACCCCAAACCCTAAACCCACCGACCTGCCTGGGGTTGATGGGCTTGGGATTCCGGGTTTAGGGTTGAGCGCTGGGGGTTGAGGGCTTGCGGCGTGAGCAGGTTTAGGCCTATAGGGCTTTAAGGTTTTGGGTTCAGGGCTTTCGGGTTTTGGGTTTAGGGCTTGAGGGCTTTAGGGTTTTTGGGTTTTTGGGTTTTGCGTTTTGGGCTTAGGGTTTAGGGTTTAGGGCTTTGGTGCCCTGAAAAGATCCCTGTACATCACCAGGATTAAAGTTTCGTCGCACTTGGCTA
>CAJNDV010031902.1:0-32525 GCA_905221635.1 Symbiodinium sp. CCMP2456 | reverse complement strand
CTTTAGGGGTTTAGGGGATCAGGGGACTTAGCAAGTTAGTTGCATGTCTTGGAAATGACCTCGCCCTACTTTTACGCCCTAAACCCATCCAGGTTTCCGGGTTAAGGCACTAGTTCTCTACACGAAGGTCCTTCTTATAAGGGGTGCTTTTCTTTCTCTAGAAGGGGACCCAACTTTAGAGAACTACCTATTCGATAAACCCTTAGCCCTAAACCCCAAGACATAGGCCCTAAACCCTAAACTCTAAGCTCCCTTGTGTTTGGGCTCCCCTAAACGAGAGGCCGGGCCTCTACTCGCCATGCGTATTTAGGAAGACCGTCTCAACTTACTTACGGCTGCATATAGGGCCCAAAATCAGTATAGATCTGAGATCTGGGTGTATACGGTAATGTCCTTTAAACTTTCAATGAATATAGTACGGATGCTTATTGTAAGCCATTTATGGCTACAGGGGAAATTGTCTAAATTACGGTCCCTTTTTTTCGGCCCGCAAAATAGTACGGCACTCCACTAAAAGAAAGGACCCAAAAAGGGGACCCCAATTTAGAAAATTCCTCATATGAATGAAGGTTCTCGGACTGATGAGTTCAAGGCAAGAGCTGTGGTTCCATGCGGTCTCCCACCAGGGCCATGACCACAGACCCCAAACCCCCCACCTAATGTAGAGCCGGCCTTAATAGTTTGAATGTGGTACTGGGGATATTCTGACTACAGCTATTTTAGGGCCCTCTCAGGGAATACTATTAGTAATTATTCCCGACCCGTATGTTTTGCGAGGAATGGTCGGGTTCTGGGTTTAGGGTTCGGGGTCGCTACTTAGAGAGAGCGGAAAGTCACAGACACCCGGCACGGTCATCCTAAACCGCAGACCCCAGAACCCCTAAACCCTAAACCCTACTTGCCAGCCGCCTTAGGCCTGAGACCACGCAGCGTACACACGATACTGTAGAGACGTTATACGGCGAAGCCTCGGTTACTGGCTATCCGGAACCAGGCCTGAATGGGTTCTAAGTCAGGTAGCCATACCTTTGGTAGGATATGGCCCTTTAGGTTTAGGGCTTCGAGCCAACGGTACCAACTGCGGTAATGTTACCATCACTTTTATAATCCCCCCTGCAATATAAACTAGATTCCCGAAACTCACTTTTCAACCCCCCCTCAATTTCAACACCCGACTCCGGGAACTCAATAATAATCCCGTCCCCGGATCCTAAACGAACACTTGAAGCCCCTGCATGAGCCCTTCCAGAGTCACAGAGAGCGTAGGGTTTAGGGTTTAGGGTTTGGGGTTTGGGGTTTGGGGTTTGGGGTTTGGGGTTAGGGGTTTAGGGGTTTAGGGTTTAGGGGTAGTTCTCGGACCCACCCCTTCAATAATCATTCCCCGATCCCCGCTGCCTAGGCCTGAACTCTATCGGGGGGAGGGGGTGGATTAAAATGAAGTGAACATTAGCGCTAGCTTACATGGGGCCCTAAACACCGCACGAAACCCTAAACCACTGGGCCCGAAACCCTGAACCCCAAACCTTCAAACCCTCAACCCTAAAGCCTTCAAACCTTAAGCCCTAACTGCCGAGGTTCAAGTTGTCCCAGCTCGATTCTGGAGCCTCGGTGTCGAGGTTTGCTCCACGCGGGGGACGGGAGGGAAGCGCTAAGATGCGGACTTCGGGCTTAGGGTTTAGACTAGGGGCCTTAGCAAATTGCGACACGTGTTGGGGAGATATGACAGTAACACTTAATAAGGACTATAAGGGAATACTCTTCTGACAGTCTGGTAGACTTGAATATGAGATTACAGGGAATGCGATTGCCAACTATACCTTTGTATTAGACTTTCGGGCTTCGCACAGCGGGTTAAGGCCAGAACTGATGGGTCGAAATATCTCGTAAAGGGGTCTGTAACATTAGGGTTTAGGGTTTAGGGCTTAGGGGTTTATAGGGTTTAGGGCTTAGGGGTTTATAGGGTTTAGGGCTTAAGGGTTTATAGGGTTTAGGGCTTAGGGGATGTTTCAGATGTCAGAAGATTAGACAAGAGTTGAAGGATTATGCGTAGCTTATGAGCTTCGGGGTTCATAGGCTGCTCAAAGGGTTTTGGAGGCAATTCGGGTTAGAAGTTACAAGCAGGGGAACTCTATAGTCCTAGTTAAAGCCCATTCCCATTCAGTATATCTATGACCCTGCATCCAACTAAAAGGCATTCAACAATAGCTAGTGCCCATAAACTTTCAAGCAACTCATATATCCCCAGACCTGAATTCAGAGCATAACCAGCCTCCCCACTTGAAGGGTCAGCCTCAAACCAAGTGGATTCTTGTTGTTCATGATTTTTGTGTGCCGTCGTCGGGCATGCAGCCAACAGCAAATACACCAGCCGAGGACGAAAACGATGCGGCAACTCTTCAATTCTGGTCCTCGAACAAGCAACTCAGCGGAAGCATGGCACATGCTTCGGCTTTGCCACCCCTTCCAGTCGGGCTTCTGACGAAGCGGCGGCCGTCGAAAGCGAAGCTGTGGTCTTGCTGCAGGGCATGCTCGGCCTGTCGTACCTTCTGTTTTCTGTTGCGAATTCAGTAGGACACCAAGTAAACAGAGTATACGCTTTCTTGGAGGGCTTTCAGGGTGGCCACGTGGGTTCCTGACACTATTGACCTTTTTTGGTCGCCCTCCCAGGTGTCGCGTTCCACGTAACCCGCTCCATGCCAGCGGCGTCGTTCCCGCCAGAAGCCTCCAAATCCTAAACCCTAAACCTTAAACCTTAAACCGCTTGTGCCCCTCATCCTGAAACTTGCCAAGCATCTCGTGTTTCTCGGTCCCAAAACCCGCATAAAGCCCTTAAAGAGACGCAAGAAGACCGTCGTAGAAACCGATAGAGCCATTATAACAAGAAGCCCTAAACCCTGAACCGAAACCCTAAACCCTATTAGGATGTCGGGTTTTGGTCTAGGCTCCTTTCGTGTTCTTGAGGGCTCAGGCTTCAACGCATGAACCTTGAGGATTCACGGACCAGGCTTTTGATTTAGGCTTCTTGAGGGCACAGGGCTTATAGGTTTTGTTTGAAGTTTCTTGAGGGTTCCGGAGTGGTTTTCCAGGACTTCGAGTTCGGTTTGTTGCGTCTTACACGATTTAGGGCTCAGGGCTTAGAGGTTTAGGGTTTATAGGGGGCTTCTGGATCCGAAAACCTAGTGGGTAGGCTACGTCGGATTGTGTCTTAGCGCTTTCCGGGGCCTCAGAAAGACAGGCGTAATGCTTGGGAGGGTCCAGGCTTCTTGAACCAAAATTAAGGACCCGGAGCTAAGATTCAGGGCTCTAAACCTCCAAGCGCTAAACCCTAAACCCCTCCTAAACCCCGAAACCCCAAACTAAAGCCCTAAACCCCTACTAAACCTCTAAACCCCGAAAACCTCACCGAGCCCGGCGCCAACGTCCGGGTCGTTGTGCGGGTGCGTGTGGTGAAGGTAGTGGTAGTGGTTGCGGTGAAACTCTCGAGCCTTCGTTTCAGGCCAAGTTTTATTTTCGGGTTTCGGGTTTCGGGCTTCGGGTCTAGGGCTTCGGGTTGAGGTTTTCGATTTTAGGGTTTAGGGCTTCGGGTCTAGGGCTTCGGGTTTAGGTTTTCGGGCTTAGGGTTTAGGTTTTCGGGGTTTGGTGTTTCGGGCTGCAGGTTTAGGTTTCAGGCTTAAGGTTTAGGTTTTCGCGGTTTGGGGTTTCGGTCTTCGGGTTTAGGGTTTGGGGCTTAGGTTTAGATTTTCGGGGTTTGGGCTTGGGGTTTCGAGTTTTTTGGTTTCGGGTTGAAGGTTTACCTGGACCCTCGACACCCTACCTGTTTGAGGAATTATACACAGAAATCATAATAATGAGGAACCCTACAAAAGGTAGGTAGGCTATCGGGGGTTGAGGTAGGGTTCAGGGTTCGATTGGGGCTCATAAAATCACGGTCCTCAACATTAGTTACCCGAGCTACCTCTACTCAGCCCTAAACCCTAAACCCGAAACCCCTAAACCCTAAACCCTCAACCGAATTATTGCGTTTACCAAGCGCTAGGATTTCCAGGGCTCACAGATGTACTTCGACACGTCTGCAACCGATCCAGAAAGGTGGGGTAGCTTTGGTGATGACTACGTAGATGCCCAATGCCCTTATCTCAAAACCTTAAATCCTAAACCCCTAAACCCTAAATCCTGAAACCCTGAACCCGAAGCCCTAAACTCTAATCCTCCGTCCCTGAGCCGAAGCATTAAAAGGGTGGATTCTGACATTGGGTTTTGGGTTTGGCGCTTAGGGTTTTTGAAATGCTAGGGTCGGACTTTTGCTCCTTCTGCGTTAGGGTTTAGGGATTGAGGGTTTAGGCGCTGCGGCTGACGGCTTATGTGCCTTGGTTCAGGACTTGAGGTTAAAAACCCTAAACCCTAAACCCTGGGTTTGGTGTAAGGTCGATAACCCTAAACCCTAAACCCTAAACCCTGAACCCTAAACCCTAAACCCCAAACCCCAGACCCTAAACCCTAAACCCTAAACCCTAAACCCTAAACTCGAGGGCTTCATGTGTTGGGCTTCATGTTGCGGGTGCCTGGAGTCCCTCACCGGCTCAACTCTGAGGCCTCTGTCACGGCTTTGTGCTTTCTGCTTCGGATTCCAAAAATGATGTGGTTTGCGGTTTAGGGTTTAGGGTTTAGGGTTTAGGGTTTAGGGTTTAGGGTTTAGGGTTTAGGGTTTAGGGTTTAGGGCCCCTAAGAATTAGAAGAGGGTTTTGGTGCATATTGTAGTATAGGTATGGTGAATATAACGGGGTATCAACCAAAAATTGCAACCCCGGGTAAAGTAGGGCCTTCACCCTATACCCACAAAAACCTAAAACCTAAACTAAACCTTAACCCCAAAGCAAAGATTACAGGACTGACCCTAACGAACAGAATTCCCAAGCCTCAGAACTTCAACCACTCGAACCGAGGGTGCCACGCATCTTCGAATGTCTCGTTTCCATCCGAGAACACCTCCTTCTAGGTTGCCGAGACTTGGAAAGAGTTATAGATATAGGTAGTTCTCTAAGTTAGGGGTCTCTTGTAGGGTCTTATTTATATAAGGGTGCCGTACTATATTGGGGACCTAACAAAAGACCCTACTGGGTAGTTTAGAGAACTACCCATGTAGGCTTCGCGCTTGGGGGTTCGGGTTCAGGTTCAGGTTGAGGTTCGCCACCCTTAGCCCTAACTCATAAACGAAACCTCAGCCAGGGCGTTTTATGGGTTTAGGGTTTAGGGTTTAGGGTTTAGGGTTTAGGGCGTTTTATGGTATAGCTTAAAAACTCTAGCGTTCGCTGCCAGGCCTAAACCCTAAACCGAAAACCTAAGGGATGTCTAGAGGGTGGCCCGGATTCCTCGAACTCTCCTGACAGGCCCGAGGCCGCAACCCGAGGGCCTAGCGCTGTATGGTTTATAGGTTTGGGTTTAGGGTTTAGGGGCTGGAAAACATGAAGCTGAGCTCAAACTATGAGCGACTTGATGCTTTCGATACAACCCTTTGGATGAAGAGTCCATGACAGGACTGTTGAAGGCTTGGGTTCAGGGATTAGGGTTTTGGGGTTTAGGTTTTGGGCTTAGGGTTTAGGGATTTGGTGGTGGCTTGGTCTGTGCTTCGAGAGCGCTGACGGCTCTGAAGCCCAGCAAAAAAATCACGCAATGCTTGTCACGCGGGGTTCTGAAAGGCTTTATAGGGTTTCTACATGATTCAAACGGGGATTCTGCAATGGGGCCTGTGATCTCCACATGAATCTCCCTCCCTGCCTTTAAAGGTGTAACATAAAGAAGCTTCATTGACTAGGGTGTTGATAAGTTTCCTACTGTGATTAGGGAACCCCTTCGGAATCGCAAAAATACTGCTGCAGGGGCTCGCGTGCCGGCACTTACTTCTTACCAACCTCTCTGCCGTTCCGGGATGGGGGTTTAGGGTTTAGGGTCTTGGTTTAGGCTTTACGGGGCTTCAGAAGGGGACGAGGTGCAAACCTGTATGTTGACCAACCCGGCATGCCTTGAGCACCGGCTGCGAAAGGCGGCTTTCAGAATCCCAAGGGCGAGCTTCGAAGCCCTAACTCCTAAACCCCAAGCCCCGCCTCAGTGTCGTTCAGCACGCTACTTTGGTGCCTTGCAGGGCAGCACGTTATCACCGGGGCTTCACAGCCCGGGATAACTGTAATATTGAGAGGGATTTTGGCGGACTTGCAACCTTTGGAGCGTCGCAGGCGTGGAGTACAACTGTCAGCTCCCTACAACAAAACACTGCATTCGGGCGGACACCGCCTACATCCTTCAGGAGCGGATCCGAAGCGGGTCAGCACAAGACCGGCTACACCATGCAAAGTTGCTAAGCGCACTGGCCCTCCGGATAGGGCTTGGGGTCTAACAGTTCTCGCTATCTTGTCGTGTCTTCAACAGGATAAGATAGAGAAACATCGGACTCTAACAGTGCGCAACATACTGTGCGCTATGATTGAGTCACGGACGCCTTACCTGCGGGAGCCATAATTAAGCCCCAATAAATGGGACTTAGCCAAGACTTGACTAGGGGATATATAGTATACTCATGTCTGGACTACACGCGACTCTGCTACACCCGACCACATCTTCGGTTGATAAGCGGCCCGTTGTAGCCCAACATGCTTGGTTATGCGGGGCCGAAAACTGTATGTGCAACTCTACCGCGAGCATCTGTGAACCCTGAACCCGTGAATCCTTAAGCCTTAAGCGCGATGAGCCTCCTCAAATCGCCAGAGACTTTAAGATCCAAAAAGAAGCTTAGCTTCTCGGGCCTTAGCACTTAGATCCCTGCAAATCGGCATAAAACACTTCTCCATCACAACGCCTCGAAGGAAGTTAAGATCCCGGATAAGGCCACCCACATCCTGGCAGTACGAATATCGTCAAACCTGCATAAACCACCTTCCGAAAAGATGCATCTAAACCCTGTAAACTGTGAACCCCCAGACTTCTACTAAACCCTAAACCCCTGTTTGCTACACCCTCGAGCCCAGACCCTAAAGTCTACTTGATATGTTCTACATAAGAGCCCTTATGGAGGACCCCTAGAGCACTACAATCCCGAGGCCACGCCGCGCCGAGGACCCGGCTGTCCTGCAACGCCTGCTCTGCACTCTTGGTGGCTTTGGTGGGAGTTTTAGGGCTTAGGGTTTGGGGTTTGGGGTTAATTAGGTTTCAATGAAAGGCTGGAGGTTTTTGAGGGTTTGTACGATTCAGGGAAAGTTAGGGCTAAGGTTTTTGGGATTTGGCGGTCACGTGTTTAGGACTGCAAAGGCTAAGGGTTTAAGACGTTACGGATTCAGGATACGGGGATGCGGATTTAAGAGTTTAGGGTTTACGGTTTCAATTCGAGAGGGCTGCGGGCTTAGAGTTTAGCAGGACTCGAAATCGAGGGGTTCAAAGTGCAGGAAAGCATCGGGTTTACGGCTTGGGCTAGGAGGGGCCTAGGCCTAGGGCTTGAGGAACCTGATTAGAGAAAGCCCTGGCTTCTGAACATGGATCCCACTATTTGGGGTTTGGAAACCCCAAACCCTAGTACCTAAACTCTAAACCCTAAACCCTAATCCCTAAACGCTGAACCCTAAACCCTAAAGAGTCCGAACTTCCCTTGATCCTCGGGTTGCAGCCCGAAGCGCTCAACCAAGAGGCCATACTTCATCCTGCACCCTAAAGTCCGTGGAGCTTGGGATTATTCGGGTTTCGGGTTTCGGGGTTAAGGGTTACATGTGTGTGTATATATATATATATATGGTTTAAGCAGTTGGGATTGTTGGTCTGCATTGTTAGAGGGTTGGAGTTTAGAATTTAGGGTGAGGTTTAGTCGGAGGGTTGAGGGCGGCTTCTTGCCCAGCCTCCCCCTGCCTTGTAGAGGCATGACAAGGCTTGGGCTTTAATCTCAGATACCATTTCAGCCTTACAAACAAAGGGCGCCTGTTCATCAGGGGTGTACATTAAGGCATCAGAGCCGCCTCGAAGTTGAGAAAACAACGGGACTTTTCACATACTGAGGGCTCAGGCTCTAAACCCAAAAGTTTATCCCTTACACCCTGAACCTTCAGCCCCCAAAACTTAAACCCTAAACCCGAAACCACAGGTGCTTAGAGCTCCACGCCGCCAGGTGCTGCAATCCCCGAGGTCCATGTACTCAACCAGTATATACTTTAGCCTTAGATAAGAGTAATCCTCGCAAAAGTACTTTGGGGCCAAGAGATAGTCTATGTGTGCATCCGTTCGGGCAAGTTCAGACCCCTATGCTAAATCTCGAAATCTAGGTACAAGGGTTATCCCATTAGATTGCATACAGACCCAACTCTTTCCTACTTGAAAAGTCCGACGCTCCTGCAAGCGCCATATCTGCACTTAGGGTTTAGGGCTTGGGATATACCCGATGCCGTGGATCACAAAACCTCACCCTGAATGCCCAAATGTTAAATCCCAGACATCATACCAGTAGCATCCCAAGCCTTAAACATGAAAAGTGTCCTGCTAGATTGGTACAGTCGCGGCTGTGGTTGTGGATGCGTTCGCTGTTGGCTGTGTTGGTTGTGAGCTGTGACTGGCTCATGGTGTGATAAACATGATCAAGATGATGATACTGGTACAGAAAATGATATATTCACGTAACAACGATACCGGAAACATACAAAGCTTGCGCCATCGATTCGTACTGCGCATTGCAGTAGGTGCTATCCTCCTCGCCATTCATTTTTGGCGCCAAGACTGTCTCTACATTAAGCTGCCTGGACCCCGAACCCCCCCCCCCCCCCCCATCCGAAACGCGGCCAAAATCGCAAGCGCAGAGCCCAAGCCCTTAAGCCCTTTCCCCATGACTGACGACTCTGGCACCGACTTTCCTGGCACCGACTTTACGTGCTTGATGCACAAGGGTTCAGGTTCAGGAGGGCCCTCACACTGAGGATTGAGCAGCCCTTTATCGCACACTCATCGAATTCTTATAGAACCCGTCTGTACACCCCAGACTCCCCCCCTTCCCTCCCCACCATTTGCAAAACCCCCAACCTTGTAGGCAAAAAGCTAGAGCTATGAGCAACTCCTCAGCTTTGTGGGCTGATTGGGGCTTGAAGATTCAAGGAATAGAGGGCCTTATTAACTTGAAATGGAGCGCGCCCTGATAAAGGAGTGCTATAAGGGTTGTTGGGGGTTATATGATTTTCAATACAGGGACGAGTTCCGGGGCAGATTACAGTATACATAAATTACAGGAACAATAAGCAACAGTAAGTATTGGTCATCTTTCCAAACCTTGGTTTGGCAGGAACCTGAGTAAGAAACACGGGTTCTGTAACCCCAAATGTTAGGGTTCATCTAAAGAACCCTGAGAAAGACCTGCTTTTCTTAATCAGGTTCGAAAATGATTAGAGTTGAACAAGGGTTTGGGGTGCCAGCTTTTTGAGGTGATAATTCCGCATCGATCCAGGGCCGTTCTGAGATTTGGGGTTCAGGTTTTCAGAGTTTAGGGTTAAGATTTCAGGCTGCGGGCTCTCTACGTAGATGCTCTTCAGACTTCATTGCCGCATAATATACCTTTGCACATTGCATGCCCTAAACCCTAAACCCTAAACCCTAAACCCTACACCCTAAACCCTAAACCCTAAACCCTAAACTTAACCCTAAACCCTAAACCCCTAAACCCTTAAACCCTAAGCCCTAAACCCCTCCGCTCCCAGGAGGCCAGGAGCCCTAAACTCACAACCCTAAGCCAAAAACTCCAGACCTGAATCGAGCAACCAAAAACAGCCCTGAAAGATGTTTAGGGTTTAGGGTTTACGGTTTAGGGTTTAGGGTTCAAACCGTAACGTCAATCCCTCAACTTAGCTCGCAAAGCGTTTGAGCCATGTCTTAGGGTTTAGATGGGTGTAGGGTTTTACTGGGCTTTGAAGTATCCAGGGAGAAAAAAGTATAGTCTTTTGTTTCACAATGGTTCCGTTAAGGAACAGGTCCCAAAAAAAAGTATTAAAGTACGGTACTCCAAAGCCCAGTTTAAGGGCACAGGGTTTCGGGTTGAGGGGCTTGGGGTTGATAAGTGCTCCCTGGACCAAAGGAGGAGGGCGGGTGGGGTGTTTACCTTGTTTGCTTTACAACCTGTGTTTTTGGTATGTTGTTGATCTGCAGGCTTAAGGCTCACGAGTCTGGCATTTCACGAAGTTGGCATTTAGGATTTAGAGCTGAGGGTTTTGCCTTAGGGTTTGGGGGAGAGAGGTTCCGCGGCAGTTTCGGATCAAACAGACTTTGGGCTTTGGGTTTGTGATGCAAAATTAGAGCTTGCAGCTGAGGGGTTCGTCTCTGTTGAAACAGCAAGACCCGATTCCGAGAATCCAGCAAACCAGCTCGTTCTTAAAGACAGGATACCCTGACCTCAACTCCTGTAACGATAAGAACCACTTCATCGACCGTGCGTTGTCCATCTGCTTTCCTAAGTGAGTGCATTGCTTTAGCCTGCGATCATATACATGATATAACAGCAATGGTCCAATGGTAGCTTGTGACCCTGAGCCTTCGAGTAAGCCCTAGATGGGTTGAGTGTCTCAAGTTTGGGCGCTTGGAATTTACAATTCGGGGCTTAGTATGTTGATGGCTTTGGCCCCAAACCCGATGAAACCCTATACAACTCATTGGACCCATAAACCCGGAAAAGAAAGCCCAAATCCCAAAGCCCCCAAAACCCAGAACCCTAAAACGAAAACACCAAAACCCCCAAAGCCCCCAGGCCGAGACTGAACCTGTGGCTCTGGCAAAGCAGCGGATGCGTGAACCGCGGTCTCCTTCAATACATATACATATACATACACGTATATACAAGGCATGTAGAGGTGTGTGTGTGTGTGTGCATATGTATATTATATCTATCTATCTATCTATCTTGATATGTATGTTTATCTATCTATTTATGTATGTGTGTATACTTATTACATACATCTATATATATATATATATATGTAGATATATATAGATATACATACATATACATATTTGTGTACATACAAAAATGCATGCATGCATGCATGCATGCATGCATGCATGCACACATACACAGATATATAGGTATAGGTATAAATATAGACATAACTATAGCAGCACTTGCCAGGCTGCCTGGCGTCGACGTAGCTGACGAGTTGACAATCGAAAGCGATGTTGTGGGTGTGTGTACATATTTGTATGTGTACACTATTGTGTACATGTGTATATATATATAAAAATATATGTATTCATTTCTTTTGTTTGAATACATATATGTGCTTGTACATATATATATATATATACACCTGTATGTGTGCATGTGTATGCATGTATGTGTATATATATATATATATATACGTATATGTACGTATGTGTATATATATATATATATCTGTGTGTGCGCGCTTTTTCGGCACAATCTGGCATTCGGAGGTTGCCCGTGCTATAAAGGTTTCTTTAAATTGACGACGTTCTTCTTGCTTCATCCACCAGGCGCTGGCCACTTCGGCCCTCAGGTTAGTGATGCAAAAGCTAGACTTAGGAATTCGGTTTCTGTAAAGTCCGAAACCCTGAAATAAGAGTTAGGATTTGGGGGACCCTTGAAAATATAGACCCTCTCAATAAGGTCCCTCTTAAGAGAGCCAGAAGTAGGGCTAAGAAGGATCCCCTCCAAGGGGGACTCCCTAAGACTCCCTAGGATGAGAGTTGAGGCTTCGGGTCGGAAGCTCATGACCTGCCTACAATGGGAGTTTAGGGCTTAGGGTTTAGGGGTTTAGGGTTTAGGGATTTAGGGGTTTAGGGCTTTAGGGGTTTAGGGGTTTAGGGGTTTAGGGTTTAAGCTCAAACTCCCGGAACTCTAACACGGCTCGGTAGCCTGAAGCCCATTATCACCTGGGCCTTTGTACTATAGGGGCCTTCATAGTTTGAACATGGCTTCTGGGGTAGATTCTGCTTGGAATATACGATTATAATAAGGAACCTTATAAGGAATCATTTTGGCAAGTATTCCGGCTTCTATACGGGTAGTTCTCTAAACTAGGGTCCCTCTTGGAGTCCTTTTTATAAGGGTGCCGTACTATATTGGGGACCTACAAAAGGACCCGAATTTAGAGAACTACTCATATGACTTATAAACGCCGACCGGCAGATTAGATCCGAGACGCCGAATCCCCTGAAAGCCAAAGCCATACAAGACCAGGAGCTTCAGAATCGGGTTTAGGGTTTAGGGTTTAAGGTTCAGGGTTTAGGGTTTAGGGCTTGTAGGGTTTTGGGGTTTAGGGTTTAGGGTTTAGGGTTTAGGGTCGATAATGGTATATGCAGCTATTTTGGGACTGTGCGGAGACCCTGTTTAGTCCTAGCAGTAGCAGTTATTCAGACCCCTATACTAGATGCTGCGCTACGCTAATATAGGGACCTCAATCATTAGAATAGGGTTTGGGGGTATAAAATACTAGTTATACCCCCCCCCAAAAAATAGTGTTGGCAATTTTTTCGGCCCCTATATTCGCTACCTGCCTTGTCGGATCATGGAGGGACATGTCCTGCTGCTGCCGTCACCTGATCTGCTCAGCTCTTGCCATGCTAAGAAGCTTGGAGTAACCAAAACCCGAAAGCTTGCTTAGGTTTTGGGTTTTGGGTTTAGGGCGTACGCTGTAGGGCTTAGGGTGTAGGGTTTAGGGTGTAGGGTTTAGGGTGTAGGATTTAGGTGTAGGGTTTGAGGAAACTTTGGGATTCTGGTTTAGCGTTCAGGCTTCCTTCCGCTGCTTCGGTCCATAGCCTCTGGGACCCCAACCCTAAGTTTGCTCTCTTGCTCTCCGTCTCCCCTGCCCTCGCTCTGTCCCCGAACTCCCACCCTGAACGCTAAAAAAACCCAAACCCTGAAGCCTAAGCGCTCTGCCACGCGCTCTTTGATTGTGCAGGCTCGAAGATTCGGGCTGGGGTACTAGACAATCCGAACCAGGATTTTGCGGTATATTATGCTGTAAATTATGCCTCTAAACCCTAAACCCTAAAGATATAATCAGGAACCCTAGGCCTCGAAACTTGCAGCCAAGTCGCCCGCCGTGGTGGGCCAAAAGGCACGCCGCAGCGTCTCGAGTCCCCCCTCTGTACAAGGCTTCTGCCGCCGAAACCCTAAACCCCTGATACTCTTAACTACGCCACGACTGAGCGAAGACCTACTTGGTAAAGCTTGCACTTGAATAAAGAACTTGATAACTAAATGGGTTTTGGAGTATGTTAAAGAGTAACTATAGAGGGACTATGTAAAGGGTGATACATAGTTCTAGTTTATCTGGAGCGAAGCTTGCACACTGCATGCTATCTCCTTTTGCAGGCCGAGATAAATGGGCTACAGGCAGGGGGCCAGCTTCTCTCTACACTTGCGCTACTCTCCTGAGCCAAGTCAGGACGGATGCACATTAGTTCGGAGTTGGGAGCTTCGCCCTACCCCGAACAAAAACTTAAGTTCGACTAAAACCTAAGCCCTAAACCCTAAACCCCAAGCTCCCGATCCCTAGTTGTTTTATTCAAACCGAAAACAGATGCCACTTCTCTTTATGAGGAAGCGCAGTGTCATCAGGTGCTATCGAAAAGGAGTCATCGTCACTGTGCTGCTGGTGTGGATCTGATTGCCGGGCAAACTCTACACTGCCAACCCATGTTCAGTCATAAATTGCGACACGGCCTGCTGCGAATCTTGTGCATATGCATATGTATGTATGTGTGTGTATACATGAATATATGTACACATACATACAGACAGACAGACAGACAGACAGACAGACAGACGGACAGACAGACAGACAGACAGACAGACAGACAGACCGACCGACGGACCGACGGCGGACGGACAGACAGACAGACACACAGACACACATACATACTTACTTACATACATACATACATACCTACATAAGTACATACACATGTATACATACAATGTATGTATGTGTCATGTATATATATATATATATGTATACATATCCACCTAAATACACATATGTACATATATGTAAATGTGTGCGGATTTCTCCGTTTTCGCCACGATCCAGCACATCATCTGAAGGTCACGTCTGCTCGTCTTAGTCCTAGTCCCAATGAACTTCCTGCACACATTCTCATGTGGGTAGTTTTCTAAATTAGGGTCCTTTTCAGGGTCCTTTTTAAAAGGGTGCCGTATTATATATGGGACCTAAAAGAGGACCCTAATTTAGAGAACTACCCATGTGGTGACGCGTAAAGCGTTCGATCAAACTTGTTTTCAAGAGTTTGTGAGACTACTCTTGGCAGTAGGGCTCCATCAGCAACAAAATCAACCAGCTTGTGACATCGAAATCAGGATTTGTGCTAGTGGTACACTCTTAGCCTCACGGCACCAGTGTTGAACATCCTGAACCCTGTGTTACGCATTTATACAGGTACCCAAAAATTCCACCCCCCCAAGAACAACAGATCAAGAACGTGTACTACTGGGGGAACCTACAGACCCGAAGTGCAAACCTCAGACCCGAATCTCTTTCGCCAGCCAGCGATCAATCTAGACTCCGGAAATCGAAGAAGACGCTGAAGAGGACACCAAACGGCCTTCGCTGGACTCTCTTTAGAGCCTTTGACATTGCGGCTCATGGTTTAGTCCTTATAGGGCTTAGGGCTCAGCGGTTGTCGGATTGACAATGACACAGGAGCCTTAATAATGAGAATAGGGTTTGGGGGCCCATTATACTATAATAATCATCATCATCATCATAATAATAAGGAGCCCCCAAAATAGTATAGGCAATTATAAAGGGCCTCTATATTGCTCGTCGTCGAACCTGGTTGAATGACCGGGTATTTGGAGCTCAGGATGGGTTGGTTTGGGGCGGAAGGGTGTTCGGGGCAAAGGCCATTCCTCAATCACACCCCCTAAGGGTCCATGTACCCAAATAGTAGATACTTTGGCCTTAAAATAGTCCCTATTTGGGCACTTTGGGGCCAAAGTATCTACTATTTGGGCACATGGACCCTTAGGGACCTCCGCGTGCAAAACGTCGGGTTTTGGGAATACCTCTCCAATCGTCTCTTCGGGCCATCTGCCTACGGTGCTTATCTCCGTGTTTAGAGTACCAGTCCGCTCAGCAAGCAACACGAACAGGGGTAGTACAAGAAAGGAGCCGAAACACAAGCAATTAAGGGTAGTATCTTGACAGATGCGCAGGTATCAACAGTGGCACTAGTCTGAAAACGATGTGTAGAGCATTGTGTGTTTGGTTCCTAACAAGCCTGACGAGGGCTTGGTCCAGAGCTTTGCGCAGGCTTCCAGTGCTTGCCGCAAACATGTGCCATGCTACATGAGGGAGATGGTGGCGCGGAGGCTTCTGAGAATTGGGGCTGCCTTTTCATGTGCGTGCGGCGTGCCCTTCCTTGTATTAAAGATCTTGTACAGCTTAGGGTCTAGATTCGGGGCCCCTCCAGTCACGCAAAGGACGCCTCAACCCTGAGGGTTTGGGCTTGAGGAAAAAACCTTAAACCTAAGGCAAAATCGAACAAACTGCATCCAAAAAACCTGAGATCCTTTCCTATCTCTCCGGGCCTCCCGAAACTGAACTTCTTGCAAGGCAGAGATCCCGAAATCCCACGAACCGAAGCTATCATACTGTTGATGATATAAACCCTGCATTACCTTAAGGACCCTAAACTATGGGAATTATGGTATATTCCTTATTATGGGCAATGCTGGATTTATATCATCAGCCGAATCAACCCCGATGGCTGAGGCTTCAGCCTAAGAGGACCCCGCCCCCGCCCCCCAAGCCCCAAACCCTAAACCTAAGCCCTAAACCCTGAACCCAGCCATTGTGGCAAAGAGGCTTGCCAGACCATCCTTCGCACCTTTGGGGCGATGAGCACCATGTGGGTAGTTCCCTAAATTAGGGTCCCCATTCGGGTCCTTTCTACAAGGGTGCACCATATTGGGGTCTTGAAAAGGGACCCTGATTGAGAGAACTACCTATATCGGGGGCTGAGGGTTGGGGTTGAGGATGTCGGGGTTGGAGGGCTGGGGTTTAGGGGTTCCGGTGCAGGGTCCCGAACTCTTTAGCGGTCATCCTTGCACAAGACCCGGATGGCACATCCAGGACTCAACCACAAATCTTTCAACCCAGATCACTTATACCATCAGCAATCTGTGGTGCTCAGACCCTACTGTCGACATCCAACTCCCAAGGCTCATAAACACCTATGAAAGTCTTATGAAGATGCAGTACAAAGACGGCAGCAGGAGGGGAGGCAGCAGCCGCTAAACGGCTTTAGGCTCTAGATTATGCTGTTTCGCAAACGACCCTACACCCTAAACCCTAAACCTTGAACCCCCAGTGCAAAGACAAGTCACAACGCCACCCGGCTCTCGAGCCATCCGCTGCCGTGGGTCTGTTCGGCCACATCTTTGCCTCCACAAAACTACTCGGGTTTAGGGTGAGGGTCAGTTAGGGTTCGAGGTTTAGGGTTTAGGGTTCCGGGTTTAGGGTTCAGGTTTGAGGGTTTAGGGTTGAGGCCTGACGCCTTGTAGTGCCTAGACTCTAGACAGAGGAATTTCATCAACCAGCCGCTCGTTGTGCAGGCTCTCTAAGGGATTATGCGGCTGCAATCCCAAGAAAGATTCATCAGTTTGTAACCCCTAAACGCCTAAGCCGTGAACCCCAAAACCCTGAACGCCTAAAACCTGAACCCCTAAATCTCTGAACCCTATGATGTCAAACCTCTGCAATTTCCCGTCAACCCCTTCCGATTTCAGTGCGCAACGCACTAAGGCACAAACCCATAGGAGCTGGCTGTGGGAACCCCCAAAACATCATAAGCATAAAACCGTTCAGAGAATTGGGAACATATGAATCATAGTAGTATGATATTCATGATACGAATGAGCCGTAAAGATAGTATGGACAGTTAACCAATGATTTAGGCCGACAGCAATAGTCGCTTTTGTGTTGTTTGGGCCCCGAAGGTAAGGACTCACCTCTCCGGCCCAAGCGGGCCAACGAGGCTGAAAGAGTGGTTGAGGCTTTTCCGTTTAGGGGTTTAACATTCAGCTTTTGAGGATACGTGGATTCAGAAAACTGGTACCTTAGTTAGGGTGCTTAAAATAAGAACCCTACTATTTAGGATACGAAATTTAAGGTCCCCTATTTTCGGAAATCCCCATATAGAATTCAGCAGTTGGGACCTAGGTCTCGGGACGCAGGTTGTGGAGGCAGACATGTTTGGAACGTATTTCTGGTGCAGACAATCGCGGAACATTTGGGAGTTTCCGAAAATAAGGGGTACCTTATTTTGGGGTCCTTATAGTAAGGATCCTAGTACTTAGGGTACTATATTAGGGTCCCCTATTTACGGAACCCCCCATTTGGCTATATGGAAATTGCAGCGAGTCAGGCACTCTCGTACCGGAATTTACATAGCAGTATCCTCCAACATACGGACCCAAAAGAATAAAAGCAAGAGACCCCGAAGATTGAGAAACCCGAAACCCTAGACCCTTGACCCTAAACCCAAAACCCTAAACCCTAGACCCAACCCAAAACCCTAAACCCTAGACCCTCAACCCAAAACCCTAGACCCGAAACCCTTCGAACTCGGGAGCCGAGATGCGCGGAATCGGCACAGACAGCTGGATCTCCACCGTTTTCCCCGGGGCCACACGGCCGCAGGCAGCTTGTGGAGACCAAAATCTGTGCATGCATGGGATGGTTTAGGGGTTTAGGGTTTAGGGTTTAGGGTTTAGGGCTTAACTAGGGGTTAGGGTTTAGGATCTAGGCTTTATCCGTGATTGTAGGAGGGACAAGGAGTTCCAACTACAGCAGCTCAATCCACACGGCAAGTTCGCGAGGGATCCGAAGTATAGAATCGAGTCACAGCACGAACAGGAAGAACAGCAAAACGCTACCCTAAACCCTAAACCCTAAACCCTAGCAACTGCGCGCCGTGACTAGGGCCCTCCATGCTCCCTGGATTTTGCCTCCCCTGAAGCCAGGGCGCAGCTCAGTCCAACCTTCAGGGAAGAGTTGCCGCCGACGTTGCACAGCCTTCGGAGCAGCCGAGCATGCTGAAAAAACAGAGACCTAACCTATGGGCCTGTCAAGCTTGAACTATGTGTATGTTGGTGGTAACCCTCAACTCTAGACCCAGATCTCAATACCCCGAATACCCTGAACCCCGGTAAAGTCTAGACCAGAGGTACATGCGAGACACCTGGGAAGGAGGAGGACTGAGCCTGTGTCTGGTGCTGGCCATCCGAGATGGTTATCATGTTGAGCTTTAGGTTTAGGGTTTAGGGTTTAGGGTTTAGGGTTTCGGGTCATAATCGTCGTGAGACCGGAGGCCACGGCCAGGTCTCAAATGAATCAGGATAGCCCGTTTAGTAAGCACGACCAAGCCGCCAGAAAAGAAACGCAATGATCATCTTATTAGAATCGGGTTTTGGGCCATAGTATACTATAGTTGTAACAAGGACCTTAGTTGTTAGAATAGGGTTTTGGGCCATGTTATACTATAATTGTAAACAAGGACCTTAATTGTTAGAATAGGGTTTTGGGCCACGTCATCATTCTGGCGCAAAGGGCAACAACCATCGATCCCGGAGCCACTTCTTCGCACTTGGCCAGCGCGAAGAAGTGAGTTCTACGGAGCCCTATTTGGGTTTAGGGTTATAGGGTCTAGGGGCATGGTGACAGGGCCAACATCTTCCCGCGTACTAGGGTTTTGGGGGGGGTCTTAAGTTAAGGATCAGGATTAGGGTTTAGTGAAGGGTTTCAAGTTTACGATCACAATCAGAGTTCCATTTTGGCTAACTCGGACTACTTGGGCTTGTGAGGGCTTAGTGGGGCTTGGCTTTGCAGGGGTTGAGGGTCAATTGGTGAAGGAGCCCACTACTTTCCAAGCACCGAGACGAGCCAATAGGGTTTAGGGTTTAGGGTTTGTTCAGTGATGGTGACAAGCAGCAGAGGCAACAAGATGTGAAGCGCTGAACCCTCTGTCCTGATCCCTGTGCCCTCAACCCTAATTCTTGAACCCTAAGCTTCCCTAAACCTCATTCTCAAAATGCTTCTACCCTAAACCCTTCAGACCCTAAACCCCAAATCCCTCACCTCTGAACCCGAATACTGAACCCAAACGGACCGCACGGTCTCGACTTCATGTGCCGTTTCCCTCTGGTCATTAGCCCTTCAAGGTTCCGGGTTTCGGGCTCGCGACTCTGAAGGTCCACCGTCAAGGCATAGGGGTTTATGATTCAGGGTAGAAGGTTCAGGGATCAGGGTTGAGGGTATTAGGGACCCCACACCCTTAACCTGACACCCTCTACTTCCGGATCGGTGAGCTTTGGGCCCCGATCTCCACCGCAATCCTAAACCGCATAGCAGAAGGGCCTTATTCCTGAGGTCCGGTTTGCACACACTTCGCAGTCACGCCAACCCTCAGCGTCCAAGTACTCAAAGACTCAGAGCATGTACTTAACGGACCTGCGTTCCTGCTACTTGAGCAGTTGGACTGTGCGGGCAAAGCACTGCAAAACCCTGCAAAGACACATCGTGCTGAAAAGGTGCATGCTCCAGCCACTAACCCCCAACCCCTAAACTCTAAATCCTAATGTAGGTTGACATTTCAAAGCCTTTGCCAGTTGTTGGTCAATAAGATCCTCTTTTGGCCGAAGCCTACATATAGTAGTTCATCCCGTAGTTAAGCCCACCCCAAACTTTAAAAGTTTACACCCCAAACCCTCGAACTTGAACGCAAAACCCCAGCGAAACCCAAGCAAACGCGGAAAACTGACCGCAAGAAGGTTCGGAGCCTTGAGCCCGTCGGCCATGCGACTTTCCCGTCGTTGGTCATCGTCACATGTCCGATGACCTTGCAGTTTAGGGTGTGCCTGGGTTTAGGGCTTAGGGCCTTTAGGGTTTACGGTTTAGGGCTTTAGGGCTTGAGCTTGAATGGTATCTTACAATGCATCGAAAAGTCGTAGAGTCGTAGAGGACTTAGAAGGGACTAGGCCCTGTAAGATGCCACTGACTCCACTTAAGAAGCCTCGTCTTAGGGTTTAGGGTTTAGGGTTTAGGGTTTAGGGTTTAGGGTTTAGGGTTTAGGGTTTAGGGTTTAGGGTTTAGGGTTTAGGGTTGAGGCCTTGATAGAGGTTCACAGCAAAGGAAACGACATATCTCGGGAGACGGGTCAGGGGTTCTGACCAACAGGGATTGCACTGTTTCGCATTTCTGCAGTCAAAGGGAATCAATACTCAGCAGCAGTTTTGCCAGAAAAGGATCTTGTTCTACAGGATTTGCTGTGATGGGTCTTGCTGTGATGGAACCGGGTTTAGTGTAATGCCTCACAGCACCGTTTTTGGGGTTGGGTCTTCTTGATTCTTATTCACAAGTAGGAGTGACAGAGTTGAGGGAAACACGTTTGCTCTGCCAGTTGCTGCGATTATGAGTTGAGAACATAGCAATACTGGCACAGACCATCGCGCAATGCTTCACTGCAGTGCTTCGGGTTCTTTACCGAATACAGCTGATCGTCTGTTCCGAAAACCCACCTACTCAAATCACTCGCTAACCCCCAAACCCTGACCCTAAACCCTAAACCCTAAACCCTGAACCCTAAACCCTAACCCGAAACCCTAAAAACCCCGAACCGACCGGCAGGCTGACCTGAGCCAAAGGCAGGGAAAAGCACCGAATGCTGGCCTTGAGGTTCGGGAATAAGGGCTCGTTGCCCCAGGCGCCGCGGAGCAAATTCGGCCTTTTTCATGGCTTAGGGTTTTAAGGTTTGGGGATTAGGGTGCAGGGCTTAGCGTTGAGGGTTTCGGACTTTGCGGACTGGGTTTTGGGGTGTAGGGTTTAGGGTTTAGGGTTTAGGGTTTAGGGTTTAGGGTTTAGGGTTTAGGGTTTAGGGTTTAGGGTTTAGGGTTTTTTGGGGTGTAGTTGTTCGGCCTTTGCGCCCAAGGCCTCCATCTGCTTGTTTCGCTCTTCGCACAGTCCTACCAAGAGAAAGCTGCTGACGAAGTTCTTCGATAGTGGTTAACTGTGCACATCGACAACTGATCGACCCTTTCTACCGAAAGCCCCGAGGCATAAAGGGCGCACTGAAGCAGCGCTTTAAAACCCAACGTAGTCAACCCCAGACCTGAACCCTAAACTCCCAGACCTCTAAACCCTAACATCCCAACTTCCGAAATTCTAAACTCTCCAAAAAGCCCAAACCCTAAACCCCCACGCACCAAAATCCTAAAGTCTCGCAACAGCACTTAAGGCCGCGACCGTATCCGCCAGAGACGCATTGCGCCAGACAAGCCCTGGGCATAAAGCGCCTCCAAGCCTTCACCAAAAACACTGTTTAGGGTTTAGGGTTTAGGGGTTGGGTTTTTTTTTGAACTCCGGGTTTAGGGTTTAGGGCTTAGGGTTTAGGGTTTATGGCTTAGGGGTTGGGGGCTCTGGGGTGCGATTAACTCCAGGAGCTGAGGGTAAGGCGCGTTTAGGGTCTTGGGTTTAGGGTTTAGGGTTTAGGGCTGATAGGGTTTATGGGTTTAGGGTTTAGGGTTTAAGGCTGATAGGGTATATGGGTTTCGGGTTTAGGGCTGATAGGATTTATGGGTTTAGGGTTTACAGCTGATAGGGTTTATGGGTTTAGGGTTCAGGGCTGATAGGGTTTATGGGTTTAGGGTTTAGGGGTTTAGGGTCTAGAGTTAAGGGTTCAGGGTTTAGGGTTCCGGCAAGACTAATACAGGGGCCTTCATGATTAGACTATAGGGTTCTGCAATATGGAAGCCACAGCAATAGCATGGCTAATCACGCAGGCTTGTCTATGGTAGGCCTTGCAGCACTTTAAGGGCTTGGCTTGGGGTCTTCATGGTAGGATTTAGGGCTTAGGGTTGAGAGGCGCGCAGGGCCCCCTGTTGGAGGGATGGGTCGAGGGGAGGGGCCCCCAGCGTACCAAACCCGCGCGACTGGATCACAAAAACCATATAGCCAAAAGATAGACCTTTCCGACAGATCAAGAACCTAGAACCCCAAATCCTACACCATAGTATTCATGAGAAACCGCTAAAACGGAAGAGCAACTCCTACCCTAAAACCAGGCCAGTCAAGAACAGCCATAGCAAAAATAACGTTTCTACTACAAGTAAGAACCGGCATACTCATCTCTCATTGCCCTATTGTTGGCCATTTTGCTTTCGAGACAAACCACAAATCATGTGGTTCCTGAAAATGGTCACAGTCTTAAGCAAGAGAGCGACCTGTTAAACACTTAGTGCAGAGTACACGAGTTTAGGACTTAAGGTCTCGGGTGACGGGCTTAGGGTCCAAAGTCTAGAGTCTGGGATTGAAGGTTAATGGTTCTCACGCGTCCTCCTAAACTCCGACACGCAGTGATCTTTGCGATTTGCGGAAGCTGCTAAATTAAGGTTATTTGACGGTGGTTCATGCATCTACAGGGCTCATAAGGTAGGGGAATATAAGTTATGACTGTCTGTCCAACAGCATATGCACGGAGTCCCCTGAAGCTTGAAGTCGGCAGCACCATTCTGTACCCTAAACCCCAAAATCCTAAACCCGAAACCCTAAGCCCTAAATCCTAAACCCTATACATCCTAAACCCTAAACCCCTAAATCCTAAACCCCTAAACCCCCAAACCCTCAACCCTGAACCCCTAAATCCCTACACCCCAAGCCCTGGCACATCGGCCCTGTTCGAGTCACCCGAAACCTGAGAGCCCGCTGCTAGTACATACATATACACACACATGTAACATGTGTGTATTCTGTAGTACATATTATGTATACCTTGCTTACAATATACGTCTTACATACAATATATATATATATATACATATATATATATATATATGTATATGCACCTATTCAAACTTGATATCGCGCGAAAGCAAAAATCTTGCATAGCATACTACTGTAGAGCATACGCTGGCGGGGTCTTCTTGTTTTTGCGGGCCTAAACAGTTCGAGCAGTGATTTTGAGTGGGGGAGGCGGCTGTATACTACAAGTGTATCGGGGAGCCAGAAGAAGCACGATGCATGAATCCTTCAGGCCGTTATGTTAAATATTTCTAATCCTACACATGCTAAGCCTAGAACCCTTGCAGTAGTCCTAGTCGTAACCCACCCCTTTAACCCTACACCCTCAATCCCTGGAGCCCTGAACCCTAAACCTCTAAACCCCAAACCCCTTAAACCCTCAAACCTAATCCCCCAGAACTTTAAACCCCTTAGACCCTGAACCCCTTGAAGAGCCTCCTTCCCGCCCAACATCGGCACGGGGGCCGCCTTCGCATCTTCGGGAAGTCAGGGTTCTGGGAGTTTAGGGAGTTTAGGGAGTTTAAGGATGTTGGGTTTAGGGTTTAACAGGTTGTGGGTTTAGGGTTCAGGGCCAAGTTTAGGATGTGGCGGCCTAGCGTCTAGGGGATTGACAGAGTTAAGGGAGTTAAGAGGGTTCGGGACCGCTCGTGTATTTAGGGCTTAGGGAGTTCAAGGGGAGGGTTAGGGATAGCTCGGGTTTTGGATAGAAAGGAATTCAGAGGTCAGTGTGTTTTGTTCTCGAACTCCTCCCGAGCTCGGGGGCGAGACTGCTTTGCATGGAACTAAACCGTAGTCAAGCCCGACCCCCCTAAGTTAAGACCCTCAAAGCTTGAACCCCCATAGGGGTTTGGAATTTTCAGGGTTTTGGGTTGAGCCTTAAGCCTTGAAGCCTAAACTCTGAAGCGTCTGAACCCTACAGCTACTACCGGGATCAGCTGGCAGAAGGTTTTGATGGCTTCAGCCGATGCTTCAACAAACCCGTCGGCTGACCGACCGAGACATCATACATCCGCTGTGCTCCCAATAGGCCCAGGGTGTAGAGGTTGAGGGTTGTGGGTTTTGGGTTGATGCCTTGCCGTTTAGAGTTTGTGGCGTAGGACCCAAGTCAAGCCCTACGCACACCAGCAAAAGCCATCAACACTCAACCCCAAGACCCGAAGACCCTAAACTCAAAGTCAAAAAACCCATACAAGCAAACAACCCTTACCTAAAAACCCTCAACCCCAGGACTTGCAGACCCCATAAACTCTAAACTCTAAGCTGTAAACACCATCCAAGATGCCTTTCAAGGCTCGCCACCACGACGACCTCCGGATTTTCGTGTTGTTTGAGATTGGCCTGGAGATATCCCATTTCCATGCCTGCCGGCGCCGATTGAAGAGTTCGGGGATCAGGGTTTACGACTTTGGGGTTTATTCAGCAAATCCCTTTTGGCAATCATGGCTACCACAAGGGACAAGTGTAGGTTAATTAGGGGCAATGTTTTGTTGCTCAGAGGCTTTGGAGTAGACATGAGGGGGGCAGCTTGACCCATTGTTTATAGTTTCAGGCGGCTTGACGGCTTTGGAAAACAACCACTAAACCCTAAAATCTACTCAGCTTCTTTAGGCCACCCAGATCGCTTATCGTTGTGAGAGCTTGAACCCGCAACTTGACCCAACATCATACCGCATGCCGCAAGCGGCATTGCAAAAACAACTCACGCCTGCCATGCTGCAAATCCCATTTCCGAAGCTCCGTCCAAACAGATAACACAAGCATCTGCCCAAGACCCGAAACGCTGCAATACACCATGCTCGCAGCCCCAAAATGAGCATATCAGATCTAAACCTGAACTTGAAAAATAAAAAACACAAAATATCACATCACAGAAATTGAAAGCACACACCACAAAGGGATGGAAACCCTGAACCCGGCTGCCTGAGGTGATTTCCAAAGACCGCTGAGCTCGGCTAGGTACTCCGGATTGAAGTCCATGCTCCGCTTGCCCCTCGGTTTGAGGGTTTAAGGTTTAGGATTTAGGTTTGGGTGTTCAGGGTTTTTCAAGTTTTGGGTTTTCGGGGATCAGGGGCTTAAACCCATTTCAAGGCTTTGGGAGCTTAGACTTCCGAGTGTAGCTGTAGCTGTAGACCCTAAACCCCCCCAAGCTAAAGTGGGTTTTGCTAGTTGTCGGTCGGGAGCTAGAAAGTTTTGGGGACGGAGGTTTCTTGGGGCGTGGAGTTGGAAGCAGGCGGTCCAGGCCGTAACGTTGTTTGAGGCTGTTTGCAAAGTATGTAGCACTGGTATGAACAATCATGCTAATTAACCATAAAAAAAAAGCAACAGAACCTATTCACTGCCTTTGTTTAGGGGTTGTGGTTTCAGGACTGATGCCTAATGAAAGAAGACGTCGTGCGAAAGAAATGATCTGGTCTGCCGGCATCTACACTGAAAGGTGCGTAGGGTCACGCGTGGGGTCACAGATTTTTCACGAGCTACAAGACGGGACAAGTCCTCACCATTGCGATTGTTAGTTAGTATTATGTTCACGGTTGAGATAAGTATCAGAATAACCGACCTTCAGGACACTAAGCAAGGACAACATTCCCGGATCCGCAAGGTAGCTTCGGAACCTCAAATACTATAGAATCTATAGAAAGCTCCAGGAATGTCCAGTATTAGTCCATAGGGTTCCACAGTACAGAAGTAGTGGTGGTAGCAATGGTACTTGTTGTTCTTGCAGCGTAGTCGTCGTAGCAGTAACAGTAAGTCATCAAGCGTCAAGCTCCGGAATCCCGGAACTGCACTTCACCCAGATGAACCCGAGATTCAAATGTAATCCCCCAGAATATCAGGATTCAGAAAAGGAACCCCAACAAGGACCCAAAGTTTCTATTCAGGCTCCTACATTACTTGTTCGAACCCTGACAATTCGAACTGCAGAGCTGGCGGCGCGTTCTCCGAAAGGAACACCCGCGCCGCTGTAACCCTGATGCAGAGTTCAGGGCTTTAGGGCTTTGGGTTTTAAGGTTTTGGGTTTTGGGGTTTAGGGTTTGGGTTTACGAAGTAAGACGTCTTCATGCGTAAATTCGAAACATCCTAGACGGAAAATTTTTGGTTTTCGATCCCGATATCCCCAAACAAAACCCAAAAAACGCTTCTAATTAAACCCCATGATCTACGCCCTGAGCCTAAACAATGCAGCTTAAGCCTTTAAGCCCTCAGTTCTAAAGGCCTTGGATTGGGCCCGTTTCGAAAACTCTTGTAGTGCTGTTCGACCCCTTGGCTTTCTTTTGTTCAAGCTCCAACGGGCCTTGGGTTTAGGGGCTTTGTACCCACAGTAGCAGACTCTTTTCCGGGCCAGCATGCCTGCTTTAAAGGCACATAGGGGTGGAACTCAGCACCGAACTTACCTACGGAGCAATATGGTGACACATCCGAGCGACCGCGCAACCGACGAAAAACTTCAAGGTTCCGAAACATCTTCCATCCTATGATCGTTGCTCCCATCGACAATCCTCATATCCAAGGCAGCATCCACCCATTAACCCGGTTGTCGCCCTCCTCGTCATCTCGTTTTTTAAAATCTCGGCCGCGTGATCACCCTAACCGGACGGCAACTGGATGACATCCTGCTTTCCCAAGCCCTGTTTTTGGTTCCCCGAATCCTGTTCATGGTCCACCGGATCCTGCTTCCCGTCCAGTGTGGTTCCCAGCAGCCATGTCATAGGAGGAGGCCGAAGGAGACCCGGACGGGCCATTCCAAGTGTTGCAGCCTGTCTCTGACAGGAGTGCGGACTCTGTTTTCCATGGGCAGGTAGGTTGGGCACCACCCCATGAAGGTGAAGTAGGGGCCACATTTCTGCCACAATCGGCGATGCAACTCGCACCTCGTTACCCACATTTTCTTCAAGCACCGCTGCCACCGTTGTAACGCCTGCAACCTCCGCCACGTTTGTCATGCTCCTCCCACTGCTTGCGGCAACATGTCGATCACCAAATCCGGAATGTTCTTGGTCGGCAATGCGGGAGTCTGGCGAGCAGTGAAGCACTGCGCACAGAAGCGTCGTCAAATCGGACGTCGCGGTCTTAGGTGAACAACTCCAGAACCCTCTTGAGCGAAGGCATGAGCTGCACGAAGATGTCCTGCGTCATCTTCTTGCTTAGCAAGTGGAACTGGCTCGTGGACACCGGAAGCTTGTCTACGGCAGGGCTAGCATCCACATGGTCATAGGACCTGCATTCGAGCAGCTCCAAGATGTGAGCCGCGACAACCGGGCGCGGGCGGAGCCTCTCAACCAACCGTTGAAGGCTGCTTTCTTTGGGTCATCTCCATTCGCAGAAGTTCCTGCTTCTGAAGCTTCTCAATCATGACCTTCTGCTTCTTCTGCCGCTGCTCGGCCACCTTGTTGCCGCGCCTTTGGCCCATTGCCACAAACAGTACGGATCTTACGGCCCGAACATACACGTTAGCACGCCACGCGCTCGCAAAATGCGGCTCCTACATGCCTCTTTCTGGTAGCTGGTTCTCGCATGGCAAAGCACTTGAAATCGTCGCGAGCCTGGTTGCGTCCGAGACTGTTGTACGCGAGTTCGGCACCACGGCACATGTGTCTCGCCGCACGACTTCGCAGTCACTGGGCAAGACACACGCACGGATCTGTCCTGTACAACCCCAGGCTATTAATTGTTGCGTGCCCCGATTCAACGCCGCGGGGGTACAAAGTACATAGTGTTTTTGTTACCCTGCTGTCCGGTTTCGGGTTTACGGCTTGCCGGGCGCGTGTGCATTGCCTTTCGAGAACCACAAACACGAACTGTGATTCAGACGACCTGCCCTGCGTGGAAGCACCTCCACCGTTTGTGGCATGGCGTGCGCTTGCCGCTTCTCACCTGCCCGTATCCATCATCGCCAGAGCCCGTGCCGCACGAGCGTTCATGCTTGGGAGATCGGCGCTTTCAGTCCGTGACCCCCAGAATCACAAGCTCAACTGCCCGTTCTCCGTCGCGGATGTGCAACCTTTTCGTGTGCGACGATGGGAAACATGCCAGCCTCCTGGAGATGCCTCCCATGCTCAGGGGAGGCACATGCGCAGCTGCCCTGTGACAACGACGATTGTGCATCGGCAAGGAGATTTCTGTTTCGTTCTCCCTGCGAAGAGTTCTGTCGCCTGGAGCAAGGCTGTTTGCTGCTGCAGCTGCTCTTCCGTCGCCTCGAGTTTCAGGCTAGTGCAAGGCTTCGGGAAAAGCAGGGTTCTCCAATGGAGAGAAGGTTTTTTGCTGAACAACAGTCAGTTACAAAAACAGATCCCAGTAGGGCCGCAGCCTACATCCCTTACCCTACACCCTACCTATTCACAAAATCCCTGATTTGCCCTGCAAGCGCCCAGACTCTATAAAAGCACGCCGTACGTCCGCACAGCTACTGAAACTCCTAAAAAAAACTAAACCCTCGGCAACATTAGACTCAAAGGAAAATCCAGAAACCCTGAGCACGCTTGCATTTTGAAGCCGCCGTTCATGCCCTGGGAGCTGTGACATAGAGATGCTGTCCGGTGGCGCCACTGAGCGCGATCAGCTGACTCCTGGCTTGGGGCTCACATCTATGGGGTTTCGGCTTGCAGAACTATGAGCTAGGGTACAGCCTCAACCCTAGGGTTTCGGGCTCATCTATGGGTCGATGGGCCCTAAACAATAGAACATGCTTCAAATCTCCACCCTAAGACATAGAATCCTGCGAACCCTAACCCCTAAACTCTATATCCCAAAAAACCCAAAGCCCTTAACTTAACCTTTAGGCTAAACCCTAAACCGTTGAACGGCGAAGCAAGATTTACGATGCTGGATTGGGAGATCGGCTCAGGGCCGGCTGAAGGCTTAAGGATTTGTGGAATATGTGGGGGTTTCAGAAAATAGGGGACCCTAATATAGTGACCTAAATAGTAGGATCCTTATTATAAGGACCCCCAAATAGGATACCCTACTGTAATTTCGGAAACTCCCATATGTAGGGTTTTTCAGGGTCTAGAGTTTAGGCCTACATGCTGGACCAAGGTCGATCCTGCCGGAGAGCGGGCTTTCTGGTGCCACAGCAACTGCAAAGGCATCCTGGCATTCCTCCGGGAGCTTGTGGGCTGAATATGAAGGGGCCTGAATAATTCGAACAGTGTTTCGCATTACATTCAACTATAGAGAAACCCAGAGTTTTCTTTTAAATTTTAAAGTGTTCTATAAGGGGTATTCTCGGGAGGTTAGTAGTGGGACCTTCATGATTAGAACAGGGTTGCGAGCTCTTCCTATGGTATGATTGTCGTAAGGAGCCCCAAGGAATACTGTTAGCAATTGATTCAGACTTCTACATTAAGGTAGTGGTTTGAAATCGGGGAAAGGTGGGGTGCCAGCCGGGGCGGTTACTGGGTTGGGTTTCCGCTTACCGCTGATATCTCTAATATTACGTTCTTTAAACTTATGTAATCTGCATAGCAAGAGAACAGAAGCGAAGACCAAGACCTTCCTCCAATCAGACTACCAGCTGCTTGATGTCGTAATGCTTGAAGGATCTATTGCTGTAAAGAAGAGACCTGTGTCAGTTATGCAAGTTATGCTTGTAGACATTATAGGGGGCCCCTTATTTCGAGGGAATCCTTGTCGTACAGATGCTACTTCTCGGGGGTTTAGTTTGGAATCCCACGCTTTCTGCGGTCTGCAAAAACGGGGTCTCGGAACACGTAGAATCGAAGAAGAAAGGAGCCTTAGTATATTGTAGTATAGTTATAATAGAAGGACCTTACTATAGTAATCTTGATTATCGAAAGCCTTACTATAGTGTACTATCTTATCTTTAGTCTTGGGAAACGAAACTCGGCACACCTCTTGCGAAGCATCTCGAAACACTTGACCCGACAGTCGTACCTGCGGATTCTGCAAAACTTTACGCTTTGTGCCTTCGGTCGATCTAGGGCCATGCTATGGCAGCTTTTGGTAACCATCGATGCCCACCTAACAAATCGAACTCTGATCTCCAACAGCGACGAAATCGAGTTTTGCAAAAAGGACTTCCATCAGACCCTACGTAGTTCCTAAACCCTGAACCCCTGACCCCCAATCCCAAAACCCTAAGCACCCAAACCCGACACCCTAAACCCAAACCCCAAACCCTATAAACTCTGAACCGAAAACCCCTAAACCCTAAACCCTAAACCCTATACCCTAAACCCTAAACTTTAAAGCTGCTGGGCTTCCGCAAGGCCATCCCAGAACTCTTCGGACTGCTGCGTCCACGACACGCCATCAGCGGAATGCCAAACCTCCAGGCTTTTGGGTTCAGGGTTTAGGGTTGAGGGCTCAGGGTTTAGGGTGTGTATACAGTGTGCCCGCGCACCCACTTCTCGCGCGCTTGCGTCAGCATGTCCCGCCCCAAACCACCCCAACTATTCTCAATTAGGGTGTAAGACTCACCCCCCAAACCCCCCTCAATGGAGGCTTTCTTGCTAAGCGCTTCCGACAAGCAACCCGTCCCTCGCGCGCTGTGAGGGTCGCTCTCGAAGTGTAAACATGGTACCGGGTTGCCGGCGCTGCCGGAAAAGCAGCAATTTAGGGTTTAGGGTTTAGAGTTTAGGGTTTAGGCTTCAAAACGCCGGACCCTGCCTGAGGCAGGCCAGGGAGGGGAAAGTTTTTGCCGTCTTTTCCGATCCCTGGAAGCTGCCAACCCGAAACCCCATACCCCCCCCCAAAAAAAAAAAACCGTGGTCGGCAATGGTAACAAGGGGCTGAAGCCCGGTGTAGCCGTTTAGGGCTTTAGAGCTTTTGCACAAAGGGTTTAGGGTTGAGGCTTTGTTTCAGGGTTGAGGGTTTATCATTACCATGAAGAGCTTTTGGACTAAGGGTTTGGGGTTAAGGGTTTAGGGGTTTAGGATTTAGGGTTTGTCATTAGCTTGAGGGTTCAGGGTTGCGACTTCTAGGGTTTGGGGATAAGGCTTCAGAATCGAAGTGATAGGGTTCAGGGTAGGGGAGCGTGGTGTATACTTGACGGATCAGGGTGGAAGGGTTTTGTTTAAGTGGGTGGTACGCATGGCTAGGCATACCCTACTTGGCATCGCGTGACGACAGCATTGGTAAGTTCTATGGACCCTAGGAATATAGGCGTCAGCAAGTAAAGATGCTCTGTCCCTGCTTGAGAAATTAAGATTCGCAGTTCCCCACAACGTCCTAAGATTCGCAGTTCCCGATAACGTGAAGCCCTTCATCTCCAAACCTTCGTGTGCAGCCTGAAAATCCCCAAGCCAGTTCGGGACATGGAAGCCGCAAACCTTAGGGTTTCGGGTTCAGGGCTTGGGCTTAGGGCTTAGAGTTTCGGGTTTCGGGCTCGGGGTTTACGGACGTTTTTTATAGAGGATGTCAAACTACCTGGGCCCCGCACGTCCACGGTGTAGGGCATCTGGCTGTTCAGGAGCCACTTTCGTGGGATGGTTCCAACACTACCCGGGTCGACGAAGCCCAGCACGACTTCCTCACTGCCAGAAACACAGCAAGGACCAGCTCGGACATCCCAAGATCAAGACATGCCAGTACATCCCAAGAACAGCGCCAAGAGCCTAGCTTTCAAACACTAAACCCTCATACGGGAATTCCCTAAATTGCAACATGTTTAGGGGTCCTGGCTCCAAGCCCCACCGGCACTTGCGCAATCCGCCGCATACAACCCTGAACTCTAAGCCGCCTAAACCCTAAACCCTAAGCCGTAAACCCTAAACCCAACCTAAACAAGAAGAACTTTCCTTCAGTACTCAACCCTTAGCTCTTCAATCCTTACCCTGAACACGGGCTCTAAACCTTTACATTGACGAGTTAGATGTAAGACATGGATGAATGTAAACATACCCTGAACCCTGAACCCCAAACACTATACAAACTCAATTAGAGCAAAAACCCTAACCCGTAAACCCGAAACGGTATTGAAACAAGCCTGAATAGTTACGAATACAATCCGTAGAGTTCCCTACATCATAGCTATGACAGCTATGATATGTGATGTAACAGTGATGTGCACCAAAGCAACGCTCGAATCCTTACCCTAAGGGTCCAAAGGACCTAAAAATCATGTACTTGGGCTACGGATAGTAGTTTTGTAGGTTAGTGCTCAGAAGAGTATATGATTATTGATTACTTGGACCCTTTGGGTTAAGGCCTCCTAATATAGAGGCCTTAATATTTAGAACAGGGTTTTGGTGTACACTATACTATACTTCTAAGAAGGAACCCACTAAACCCTATTCTAATTATTAAGGCCCCTACATTACACACCAAAAACCCTAAACCCTAAACCCTAAAACCTATAAACCCTAAACCCTAATCATTAAGGCTCCTACATTAAGTTTCTTCTGCTAGCAGAGACTCCCCAGCCGGCAGCGCATCCAGACCCCCACCGGGGATCGCCTCGAAGGCTGAGAAGTCCTCGACACGTTCAGGCTTCAAAGGTAGGGTTTCGGGTTTAGCGTTTAGGGTCTAGGGGTTTAGGGTTTAGGGGTTTAGGGTTTAGGGTTTCGGGTTTAGGGTTTCGGGTTTAGGGGTTGAGGGTTTAGGGCTGAGGGTTTAGGGGTTTGGGGTTTAGCGCCCTCCTCTGCTATGTGTATGAGTATCCAAGCCGCCATGAACCCTAAACCCTAAACCCAAACTTCTAGGCATCTCGGCTAACCAGGTGCA